>QZGG01002661.1:0-34043 GCA_006409495.1 Sedum album
TTAGTAAAAGAGCCAACTTTCTTTTTGTTAGGTAGAACTAAATAGAATTTTGATTAAGGAAGTGAAACGGCCCATTTTCATATTAACGTTTACTAAGACATAATTTAGGAATCCTCTCCTTTTTGTTCAATTAAATTCGCATTCCTTCTGAGTTTCTAAGTAACTTGTTGATGTCACCGAATGCTAGTTAAATTACATGAGTAGAGTATGCGATATAACTCTTAAAATAATATTGATAGCAGTTGTGACATTGGTTGACATGGTGAGAGCAACAGTTAGTTTGCACAAGGAGGAGCGGCTTAACGGCCAGCTATCCGGTCTCTGGACCCAGAGATTAGTGGTTCAAACCCTCCCCAGTGCATCTCCACCTTGAGTTTGGGGTCTGTCCAGTCCTTAAGTGACGCGAGAATAATTTTTCTTTAAAAAGAAAAAGAAAAAAAGAATACACTTTGAACATTAAGGACATTTATAAAGACGTGCAAGATTAGAGGATTTTTAGAAGAGGTTTTAATATGTAAGAACATAATAAGAATAAGCTTCTCCAACATCAGTCATTGACCTTTTGTGGCATCCACGATGAGGACTCTAAGCGTGTTCACTTTTTTCGGGTTCTACATTGTATTTGATAAAGATCAATAGTTTTAGCGCCATTTAGACTTCTTAAAATGGAGTAATTTAGATTTGAGAATATGATATCCGATTGGAGTGCTCACATACTTCCTTGTGAGTGGGATGAATCTAAAGATACATTTCTGTATGGTTTTTTCGATTGTCTCGGAAATGCGAAACATGTGATTTTGAAATGTTGATGCATGGTGGCATGATTGTCAAAGAGTACTGGAACAAGTTTGCAAAAAATTATCACTAGTTGACTCCTATTTGATACAGACGAGGGAGAAGCACATCATATGCTTTATCACTACGTTACACACTTCTATTTTTTTTGTAATTTTCTTGCGTCCGGTTTATTTGTTTCTTGAGGGCTGTGAAAGCTACTTGGATGTTTGAGGACATAAATGTTCTAGGTAGAGATGAACATGAGTAGAGGAAGAATGATGTAGATCAGTTGGCAGTTTCATACTTGGAGAAACAGGATCACCCGAAACAGGCATACAGGCCCGGTGCAAGTTAGCAGTTGGAGTTCCTGATGTCTGATTTCAGCCCACAATACCTTGTTTCAAAGAGAACGACGCTTTTCTGGGCATTCGGAGTCATCTTCTATTTTATTTTGATTTTTAAAGTTTTCAGTTTATTTACGGTTTTGCCATTGTCGTTTTATTTTGTTTATTTTCGTGTTTTAGAAACCCTAGCACTATAAATACGACATTATGAGTCGTATGTGAAGCAGTTTTGAGTTTTGATAAAATAAAATTAGGGTTTCGTCCCTTAGTTGTTCCTGCGTTTTACTCTGCATCATATTGGTATCAGATTTCAGAAGGTCCTGCGATGGCTCGAGGAAGACCTAGTGGTGCCGCTGCAGTTGGTCGTGATATGGATGCTTTTGGAGATCGCGAGAACACTGACTAGCGCCGTCAGGTCGAGTATCTTACCCGTCAGGTAGCACAACTTACAGCCATGCGTCACGATGGTGGATCAGAGGATGGCGACAACCCTTTTGGGGAGGGTGTTCCTCGTGATCGGCGTTGGGAGCAAGGGTTCAGAGTTGATATCCCTGACTTTGATGGTGGCCTACGGGCTGAGGAGTTCATTGATTGGGTATCCCAGGTGGAGGAGGTGTTGAACTTTAAGGAAGTCCCTGATGAGAGGCGTGTGGCCTTGGTGACCATACACTTTCGTGGTAGAGCACAGGCATGGTGGCAGCAGTTAAAAAATTCGCGTGTTCGTACAGGTAAGGAGAAGATTACTTCATGGATGAAATTGAAGAAGCACCTCAGAAAAGCGTTTCTTCCTTTCAATTATGAGCGTGAACTCTATAAGAGGTTTCAGAATCTTCGGCAAGGGTCTAGGTCAGTGGACGAGTATACAACAGACTTCTTTCAGTGCCTAGCTCGGGTTGATATATCTGAGTCGGACGTTCAGTTGGTTTCTCGATATATTGGTGGTTTACGTGGGCAGTTGCAGGATGTGTTGAACATGTTTGACCCTCCAACAATTTCTGCGGCTCATCAGCGTGCGTTACAGGCCGAGAACATTGGTCCGGTGTTGCTGATGCGGCGTACGTTCTTGTCCCCTCATCTAGCTGAGCCTGTTGATTGGTTGCCTAATAATGTCTTTCAGTCGACATGCACCATTGGGGGGAAGGTGTGTTCGTTCATTATTGATGCTGGCAGTTTCGAGAATGTGATTTCTGAGACAGTTGTGACGAAGCTGACATTGACTACTGAAGCTCATCCGAAGCCTTATAAACTTGGGTGGTTGAACAGTGATGCCTAGATTCTACCCTTGTATCGAAGATGGAACAAGGCCCCCGACTTACTCTACTACTCCTACCATGTACCATACACTACTTCTAATCAAATCATTCTTTATTCATCATGGATCAAAATACAGTAATGGAGGCTTCTTTAAACAAGTTTCGTGCCCCTCCATGACTACAAGACGTTACATTCAAATTCTATAAAAAACCCTAACTAATCCCTCCAAGTGGATAAGGAAACTCCTCATGAGTAACTTCCTTATCCATATGCTGATCATGGGTTATGTTGGCCACCATGATTCAACCATACTCCTCATATGTCACATACATATGTGTCTTGATAACCCAAGGTCGTGGTCCCCTTTGATCACATCCCAAAGTCAGCCACCAAGCTCCAACTAGAAGTCCATCCGAGCTGCCCACTAGCTGCCTACTGCTACTGATCTAGCTGCCACTCTAGCTAGTGAACTGAGCTCACACCTCCAGCTCCTCCAGCTGCTCCTCATGCTTAGCTGAGCTTCTTGAGCTGCCAATCCAGCTAGTCCAGCTGCCCCAAGCTGATCAGAACTCTCCCGAGCAGAACCTCTAAAGACAAACTCTCTGAAATGCATACAATCTGTCCACAGCTTTGCACAAGCTGCCAAGAGACCTTCTGAGCTGCCTTGGATCACCAATGCTCAATGGATAAATTCTTTATTTGGAATGTTAATTATCCAAAATTTAATGCCAATAAATGGGCGAATATATTGGCTCTTCAATCCATTAATAAAAAATTAAATATTCAAAATTTTAAAAATGTCTTTCTCTTCTCCTTCGAAACTCTAAAAAGTCATGCATCATTGTCTCTAAAATTCTAATGCCTCTAATATTCAGAACGATGGATTTAATGACGTGGATCGTATTTTTTGTGTGATTCCATATCTCCCTTTCGAATAATTGTGCCACATCCTTCATACATTTTTCTAAAGCAAAAGATCTCGTGGTTTGAAACTGCGGGATCCCTAGAAATAGAGGATCATGCTGTTTGTAACCACAAGATCTTTAAGAAAATTAAAACGCATCGTTTAGATGCCGACGTGTCACGCCATATAGGATCAAAATGTCATGTCATATTTTCTGCACAATGATCCCGACATTTTTGAAACTTAAAACTCAAACTTGATAAAAATAAAATAACTTAACTCAAAGGTAATATTTTTGAACAATTATACCTATTGACTTTGTCTAAGATTATAATCTTTTTGACTATATATATATATATAGGGAAAGTATCATGTGGAACCCCCACCTTTTCATGGATCCATGGATCCCTCTTTGCATTCGTTGATTGCATTTACTGTTTGCATTTTGGACGCACCAGATTGTGCCAGCGCATTAATGAGCATGTGCAACTCACATGTGCATTTGTCATGTGCATTTCACGTGTGCATTTCAAAAATGCAAACACGTGGCACAATCTGGTGCACACAAAAAATGCAATCAACGGTGATGAAGGGGGATCCATGAATCCATGAAAATGAGGGGTTCCACATGATACTTCCCCTATATATATATATATCTACATTGGAATTGCTAAAACGTAAAGTCTCGATTTCTTTGATTTATTTGGACGCACCTCAAATTTCCATTAGAAATTCTCATATATTAGATTGAAATAGCTAAACCTAGCAAAACTACTAATGAGTAAGGATAGCTCTGGTCCTCTTCGACACCTTAGGAAATTTTTGTGGCACAAATATCGACCGTCCCTTACTCAATTTATATTATTTGGGTAGCACAGGTCAAAACTTAAACCTGAACGTATGCCTACTCACGTTTCTAAATAAAAATTCAATTTTTGTCTGTTTTATGTAGTAAAACCAGAGTTTTTATCAAGAAAATTTTCAAAACTGAGGAAACTTCTTGCCAATGATAAACTGATGATTAGGCCAAGTACATTCTAATTTCTAAAAAAGTAACACCAGTACATATTAATAATACATAAGTTCAAGAGTAGAAAGTACTACTAGAACTCTAGAAGAGGGAAGAGGTGAGCTCCTTCACATCTGCTACAACTTGATTGTATTCTGCTTTCAGCTTTTCCGACTCCTCCAGGCCTATTTCCCCCTTTGTTGGTTTGGTCAACACCAGAATACAGCATGTTGGTCGCTTAGTAGCACCTGCATTGGCTAGGTCCTGACACAACAAGCAGTGCAAATGTAAGAACATTTAGCAAATCACACATTGTAGTTAAACAGTTACCAGATAGTTTCAGAGCAATTTTAGCTGACGATACATCAAAACTTGGAATTTGCCTTAACTTTTATAAAAACAAAGACAAGAGAGCCATGAAAACCGAAAGGAAGAGAAGCAGTGACTTACTTCTTTTGAAGGCACATAAACGTAAGGTATGTCAGACTCCTCGCAAAGAATTGGAAGATGAGTGATAACATCAATGGGCGATATGTTACCAGCAACCACGCATAACCTACAAGAATGTATGGTTTTGTTATAATCATCATAAGTATAATTTTTAACGAAACACTTGCATCATCATAAACAGAGAATGACACAATGATGATATGTGAGCTACCCCTTGTTTCCACGACGTATGCTTTTCACAACCTCCTTCACTCCTCTTTTCAAACATTTCTGTTCAGCAGCTGTAAAAAGGCAAATGAAACATATCAACCGAAAATCAAGTGGATTAGTTAACATCGTTCTCAACAACAAAGAAGGACGTACCTCTGCGAACGAGTTTGAGAGTTTTCTTGCAGAGCTTCTTGCCGGCGAGTGGCTTGGCGATAGGAGCCAAAGCAATGACCTTCTTACTCTTCACGGCTGACTTGTCGGTTTCGCTGTCACTTCCCATATCGCCGCTCTTTTTCTACGGTTACTAATTGTTAGGGTTTTAGAGGTCGAAAAATGTTTTTTGTTGATTGGTTAGGGTTTACGATTTTAGTTAGCACGGGGTGCAGGAGACGAGATGGGCTTTTTGATTATTCAAGTACCCAACAATTTCAGTACCGGCCCAGCTCACTAGCTTTTGTGTTGAAATATTCATCAATTACAGGTTGAGAGCGAGATACAATAAATATATCAGTAAAATATGATCATAATCTTTGATTCCAATAGCGGATGCTCTTGGTCCAACTAACAATGCCATTCTTGCCACTTGAATCAAAGATGTTAATGATGCAGCGCGGTGTGGGTAAACAAATAAGAACGATAAGTGTCAACAACTCGTTGACGGGATAGATAAATCAATAACTTCGTTGATTCCAGAGAAATTAATAATCAAGATGTCGTTGATTTCAATAGAAATACCGAAAACTTGACATAAAAGGGAAAACCCTAATTTTGTTTATTCAATATCAAAAAGCCGTCTTACAAAAGACTGAAAATTAGTTTATATAGAAAACAACAAGAAACCCTAATTAGTAACTAAATTATATGGCCCAAAGCCCACTTAATTGGGCCTCATCATTCTCTCCAGGGCAGAAAAGATTCGTCCTCGAATCCAAAATCGATAATAGATGAATACTAATCACCAACTTCAAATCTCATTCCACGACGCATCCGATCGGCATGCGCCACATACTGTGCTAAGAGAAGCGGAATCTGAAGTTTACTCAACATAAATCTCAACGCACATCTGAAAAAAGTAACATTGACACCCTCATCGATGAAAAAGGAGCAAACTTTCTTGTTAGTAGTGCAAACAGACTGAAATAATTTGTTGTGTAAACAATTGTCTTCAGGTCAAAATAGTAGGTCGTAATAGTAGAACAGTACTGATATGTTCTGTCACATACTCTTCAACATCTCCCTCAACATCACCGTAATCATCATAAATAGGATCATGAATACCAAAATTCGTATCAACCTCATCATCATTGTAAGTATCGTAAATAGGGATACCTGAACTTAGAGCAATATCAACTTCGTCATCACCATAATCATCATATATGGGTTCTCCGAAACAGGAAGCAATATCGCTCTCAACTTCACTATAATCCACATCATCACCATACTCATCATATATGGGTTCTCCGAAATTGGAAACAAGATCACTATCCTCATCGTAATAGTCATCATCATGTCTCCCAAAGAGTTCATCCAATCGGCACTCCTAGTCTCCGCCGTCTCCAAACGATAGGTAAGGTACTCGATCTCTGCGCAGATCTGCGTTCTCACGTCGCAAAACATCATCAAGGAACGTCTCATCAGCGCCTACAAACCTTCTAGGTTGACCTCTACCACGAGGAGTCATCACGCAGGACCGGCTGGAAACTGATACCAATCTGATGCAGCGCGGGTGGGCAAACAAGTACGATAGGTGTCAACAACTCGTTGATTCCGCAGAATGCCGAGAAGTTGACGGGATAGATAAATCAATAACTCGTTGATTCGCAGAATACCGAGAAATTGATAAGCAAGATTCGTTGATTTCAATAGAAATACCGAAAACTTGACATAAAAGGGAAAACCCTAATTTTTTTTATTCAATATCAAAAAGCCGACTTACAATAATCTGAAAATTAGTTTATATAGAAAAATAAGAAATTCTAATTAGTAACTAAATTATATGGCTCAAAATCCACTTAATTGGGCCTCATCAATTAATCATATCTCAATGTAACACATAATATATTTTGTCTCATTGAAACTTCATCCCTCATTTACATTCCAATATTCTACAAAATTAGTTTACAATTTACATAAACTAGTAATAGTATTTGGCACATATCAAACAAAATTGCCAGTTCCACCCCTTAAGTTAATTTGATAGGAAGATTAGATACGAGTAGTGCTCTTTTGAGACCCTTACTGTTGGGTGAGACCCTGAGACCCCAATCATGGCCGTTGATTGGGTTTGCTTTTGGGGTACAGATTGTGCCACGTGGAGGTGAGAGAACAAAAACAGAAATTTCTCTCACCTCCGATTTCGAATTTCTCTCAGCTCCACGTGGCACAATCTGAACCCCAAAAGCAAACCCAATCAACGGCCATAATTGGGGTCTCAGGGTCTCACCCTAATAGTAAGAGTCTCAAAAGAGCATTACTCGATTAGATACAACTAAAGTTAAAAGAATACAACAAAAGGACTGTTCGTCTAATTCATGGTTCCAATTTGAGTATTTGGTATCCACTTTTAAATTTAATAAGCGGGATTTTTTCTTCAAACAATTAATTCCCGTTACCGCCGTTTTCTCCCGCGCATGGATTTGATTAAGTTCTTGCCGACTCCTTATCACATCTGGGCCAGCAAAAATGTTTGGGAGGGTGAGACCAGCTTCGTCACCGGCTGAAAGTTTGGAGCGGACTCCTTCCAAGATTGTCAAAGACCACTCCCTCTCCGTTTTCGGTCAACTCTCTTCTCTTCATGTCATTTCATTGATAGATTTTACGAGATTTGATTTTCTTATGTTTGCTTTTATCAAGTGGATTTGTCATTCGTGTATTGACAATCGATTCCTATGAATACAGAAAACACGCTTGTGAAGCCTTAAATTGGTTCTAAGATTCCGCTTGACTCGGGATGTGAACAATATAAGGCCGAGGATGATGACAAACATATTGCGAATTCAAACACAGCAGATGTTGTGCTGGAGGATTCTTTTGAGAGGAAGTTATCATCAAACAATAATGTTTCAGTCATTTATCTGTTTTCCAAGTACCGTCGTTCACGAGGGGATAATGCTTGCTCTCAATGATGAGGCCTAAAAGTATCGTATCATTACGTACTTCTATTCGGACCGTGTTGTAAAGTGTGATTTAACCTTCATCAGCGTTCATGATTTGTTTACAGTTGGGTCTGAATTTATGTGATGCACCCAGAGATTTATTTCTCAGAATTACAGCGACCTACTTTCATTTTGCTTCAGGTCTTCGAACAGCTTTAGATGGTCCTGCCGTCTTTAAGTATGAATGTCCAATATGTATCAGGGCTGCGCTTACTGGTTATGTTATCGACAATACCCACTTTATTCAAGTTGGGTGAATACATGAGTAAGGTGCGCGTGCTAATACATATGTTATTGCAACTTTGGAAGTTGTCTTGAGATATGGTTTGGTAAAGAGCTATCAGGATAAGAAATGTTGAAACAATCTTATTGACTTCTTTACTGTAATGAGAAGCATCAAACAAAGAAAGCACACCAGAGCAATTTTTTATAAATATATTAGAGAGATTCTATTCAGAGTTCATCCTTTATGTCAGCAGAATCACTTGATTGATTGATAACTGGATATGAGGCCTCCATTGCTATACCACAAAGCCCTTCGCTCTCGGATATTCCACGCTCCAACCTTATGTATCCTTCTTCTCCCCAATCAGGACCCCATGAGTTTCTGACTATCCAGTACTTTGTTCCGTCCTGAGTTGTCCCGTAACCAACAGCTACAACTCCATGATCAAGGTTCGTTCCACACTTGCCGGTAAACACTCCCTGCACTCATGGTTATTCATATTCAGTAGAGAAAATTGCTTAAGGTTATCTTTAAAATTAGTAATATCGTCGAAAAAATATATTCGAGGGTATGCACCTCTTTGTAGAATTGAAAAGCTGAGCCTTCTGCATCTATAGCAACTGATACAGGCTGATTTGCAACAGCTTTGAGCAATGCATCCTCATTATTACGCGGTACATCCTCAAATCCGTCAACAGTTACTACCGAGTTTCCTTTCTGCAATAATTTCAAATTTTGCTTGAATATTAATATTTGCCACCAAACACAATTTTGCAAAGTGCTGTGGTATGCAATTTCAGATATACCTTTTTAGTATCACAAGTTCCCTGAGCGGCTTTGTAAGGGTAATCTTCTTCGGTTGTTAGCCCGTTATTTTTTACGTAATCGAATGCAATGTCCATTAGTCCTCCGTTACAACCCTGGTTTTCGGTTGTGTCACAATCTACCAGCTCTTGCTCAGACAAGAGACTAGCTCATTATTTTTGATTTGGTGAATTCCCTCCACGGCCGCAACGGTTGAAAATGCCCAGCAACTACCTGCAGCATTCAAAGTAAGATATGTTCAAAAAAGGAATGGTTCAATTTTGATCTGCACATCTTATTTTTCTTATTTTTGTAGCTGTTAAGAAATAACTTACCACACTGCTGTTGATTCTTTACAGGATTAACAGCACCACTCTTCCTCCAATCAACGGACGGCGGGACACTCCTGACATTCTCATACATGAACGAGCCACTACCGCGTTGGGCGCCACGGAACATCCTGTGATGACTAATTTTTGAGCTAGCAAAGTTAGCCTTGAACTCATGGTTGGTCAGATCTCCAAACTTGTTCAACTGTAGCTTATATGGCTTGTCTTGCTTATTGAACTCATGCACATATTTTGCGTTCTCCTTGAACACATTAAACCTCTTCTCCTTCTCGTGCAGACTGCGTGAAACAGTGTGTTGGCTCCTCCACCTCTCGTACAATGCCCGAAGACTTTCTTCAGTTTCAAGCTCCTTTTCATGGAAATCAAAAGCTGAAGTCAGCCCAAGAACAAGTGCCAATGACAAAAGAACTAAAACATACTTAGCAATCGCCATTTAACTGTTTGAGACAGAATATATGATATTATGTTGAATGAAGAGGGTCCATATATATATAGGATTCAACGGAGCTTAGGCCGGTTTGGGATTGCTTGCAAGCATCAACAAGCTGATTATTGATAGTGATGTGTCTCAAAATTTAAATAGACGAGGGAATCATGGGTGTCTTAAACATGAAAACAACTGCTTAATATCCGGCAGGTTCCATCCCTGGAAGCTTTGCATCCCAAATCGAAACCATATGCCTTACGTTTAATAATGTATGCTTATTTTTAGAATCCAAAATATGGATTTTTCGAATGAAATGAGAATTTGAGCAAGCTTTTTTGTATTCATGTTTACAGTTTATCCATGCTTTGATCAAAGAGTATACTTGGCATATCAGTATAGAAATAAGTTTATTTGCGACCCAGGTCAAAGAGTGCGATCATTGCGACCCAGACAAATGACCGTTGGATCAATTAGATCCATTTGCAAATTTGTCGTTTTGCGGATGAAAAATGTTTATTTGAATGTGCATATAATTGATTTAAAATGGAAAATAACTGAGAGTACAAAATTCATGTGTGCATTACGATTGCAAGGAAACTGCACTATTTCTGTATATAGTAAAAGAGTTCCATCTCTAACATTTCCTGCAATTTTTTTATAAATTTGCATGTGTATAAAAACTGACAGTCTCCAATATAATTGACGTATAGGTATGGTGTGTATTAAAATATGAAGTAATGTTTGGATGGGTTTGGACGCAAGTGCGTACTTTGTTAGGCTGATGCAGTTGGGAGAATATATAAAGAAAAACCTTAAACTGGAACATAATGTTCAACCTGGTTTTGACACGTCTAGAGACCATTAATTCTGAACAAATGTGAATCCACAAGATTCCTCCATACCTGAACAAGGTATTGTTAGAAGAGATGGAATAAAAGTGAAAGGGAAATGTAGTTGGCAACTTGTTTTCTAGAAGATAAAAAGTTCAGTTTGACAACAACGAGATCAGATCATCTGCAACCCAGCAAATATTCTGCGATCTCTACGATCTTCCAACGGATTGTTGGATCTATTTGATCAAACGTTCCACAATTTACTTTTTTGAATTTTTGTATTTAAGCGAAAAAAGTCAAAATGCATGTGTTCAAGTCAAAATGTGCAAACAGACAGATTAAAAGTGTAAACAGATGAAATCCCAAAATACACATGTGCTCTGGATCACTAAGAAACTGCACTCTGACAACAAATGTTAATTTACAGTTGATTTCAAGTATGTCATATGTAAAAGTTCGTCTTTTAAAAGTTTAGTTATCCAGTAATTCTATCGATCGACGTGCAACGATAAGAGTTTAGTCAGAAAAAGACGCATGTAGAATAATTGGACAATGTTGTTTTGTTGAGTTGTATTGTCTTGTCTTGCCTTGTACACTTTGTGTTTGCACAAGTACTTTAATAAGAGATTCATTAAGTTGATATTCTTAAGTAGTTGACGCAAAATAATTAACTGCAACAGGTGTCTGATTTTAATTACAAAACACTGCCAAACAGTTGACGTGTTTTAATTAAGCACATGACATGTCCTTGTAATCCGCTTTAGTGATGGTTTGTAGGTATGGAAGAATAAAAGGAGAATAGAAAGTGTACGTTAGGCCAATCGCCATTGTTACTTTTGGATGCTTCATATGCTTTTTTTGTGGAGATGAGGAAGGCAAAAGAAGGCCAAGATGCTTCTAAAAAAGTTCATACGTGTATAGAGTTTACTGTGAAATTCATATATGTTTTTCGTGTTGGGAACTTGAAGTGATAAGTTGAGTGACGGAGTGATAACGTCTTTTTTTGAACAAAAAGAAACCATAATGACTTGAAATGGTATAGTAAACTATAAGGGTTCATTGTGTGCCATGAAAGTTATTCGATAAACTGAATTAATCCTATAACTGAAATACAGAGATTTGGAAACATTTTATAAAAAATGAAAGAAATTTGTGACAAAAAAGTCTACAACATTCATTATAAATTTAAGTATTCATTGATATTAAGATATGGGCTGGAAAAGTCCATGGGACGGTCCGAAACCCATTCAAGTTCAGCCTTGTCAAGTTCATTCCAGAACCAATAATATATTAAATAAGCACGCTTAGACTTTGTTTCATAACTCAGCCTATCGGCCCAGACCGTAAAGCCCAGGGGTGGGGCGTTTTGTGGGTTATAAAATGGTCTACATCAACCAGATCGTTTTATGGTACACCATAATTTTTTTTTGATTGAAAGCCAAAGGCCAGACGTACAACCCGAGAACTTAAAAGGCTAACACAAGTTAGTCTGACTCAATCTAGTCCAAACAAATTGGAAATACAAACTAAGAACTAAACCGAGTACTTTGCCTCAGTACGTACAAAAATGTGTGAAAAAATGTACTGAAAATTAAAGTACATCCGTGATGATCAGTCATTCGAGAACACAATGATAATAAAAGACAATGACACTGTACTTCCATAAAGATATTCTCAGAGAAAAAGCCAAGCACGGACTAATAGACATTGGTTCAAGCGGAAGTTAATTGAACCGACTGTTCAATTAACTGAACCAATGATTTCGGTCAACAAAGCAGCGGACGAGGCAACTCAGCAGAAGATTATAAGATGATAATATGGTTGAACACGTGTGGGAACATAAGGAAGCCACCAAGGCACCCCAACAAAACAGATCGACACAAGCAACCGACAAAAAGCGGCGCGCGAACGACAGCCATCAGCGCAGAGAGGGGACACCGTATGCTACCACCGGCAACTCACAGCAGTCCGAAACAAGACGGCAAACGACAGCCCATAAAACAACTCGAAAACGCAGCAGATGGCACAGCCACCGCAACACACCACCAAAACACAGTAAGCGCAGCGCCTAGCAAAGGTGGAGACACAACTCAACCACCACCGGACGGAGGTCGGACTGACCAAAAGATGCAAACTCAGCTATGCAGCACTGATAGAACACTTTTGTATGCTGTTTTAAGTCCTTTACATTACTTTTAATTCTAACATATTTAGTATAACATTACGCTTTTGGTGTAGTTTTGTATCTCAGGTTGATTAGAAGAGTTAGAACAAAAGTGCAACAAGAAGGCTGAATCTCGGAGAAAAAGGCAACAAAGTGACAAAGAGCAAAAGACCAACTAGCGCGCGAGCAGTATGGCGCGCGAGTAGGGGTCGCGCACAGCAGAGCAAAACGATGACGTCAGCAAACAGCGAAATATCCGGAGCGATGACGTCATCACGCGCAAAGAATATTTCTAAGTTCGGTTTTTGGAGATCAAGATATTTCCAAAGCTGATTTTTAGAGATAAAGATGATTTCCTACAGATTTTCTTGCCTAATAATTCGTGGAAACCCTAGGAGGCAAGAGTATAAATACAAAGCTTCATGGAAATCACAGATATGCTGCGCAGAGGGGAATAAGCGGCTCAGAGCAGAATTCAGACCTAGCCGTGCGCGCGAGCTGCCGACGCGAGCCAGACGACGCATCATTCAGATTTGCTTTGTTACTTTAGTTGTTCAATATTTATTCTTGAGATGTATACATTCAGTATGAGTAGCTAACTTACTGAATTCGGTTTGGATTCAGATCTATGAATGACATGTTTTGAGGTTTTGTTCTTAATTGCATGATAAGTTTAGTATTATTATTCCAAGCTCAATTGCATGATAATTAGGTTAGACAATTAAGCGAAGCCTTGCACCGCAGACTTAGTTGTAGAATCTGTTATCTATAGTTAAACTATCAGAGGTACGTGACTGTGAATGATAGGAGTAACACTAGAATAGTTGATAGCTACCTTGATCGGATTCGTGGTCGACTAGACTAGATTGAGTAATAACATCATACGGACTTTGACCGGAATGTATGTGTAGGTTATTAAGCTGTGACAGGACCTTAACCTACGTGAACATTATATCATGAATCTTTAGTAACCAATGATAAACATGGAAATTCATAGTGAAGAATCTGAACTGAGCTCATCTCTTGCATATTTATTAACTTCTTGCATGACTACTTTCTGATTGTGCGCCAGTTCTACTTGCGCAACTGTTTTCTTTCCTTTTAATTACTTTCACTCACAACCCCAATCTTTAGTTGTAGATCAAAAGACGACTTCTCACCGTTCCCTGTGGATTCGACCCCAGCTTACCAATATTATACTAGTAGGAGAGTCGGGATAAATTTGCAGCACTCAACGACGTGCTCGTCAAGCACACAGCCTGAACCAAAGCACAACGCCGACTGAACAGAGATTGCAGCCGTCTGAAATGGCGAGCAGACAACCGAAATACAGAAACAACCACGAACACCACATAGCATCCTGGACGACCGATGAACGACAGCGGATGAACAGACATCAAACAAAAGAAGCAGCACCACGAGCTTGCAACCATCAACACCAACAACATAAAAACAGATCCTCGATGGCGGTGAAAAATCTAATCTGCGAACCAGCCGCCGGCTCACCTCGAGAGAGGATCACCAACCAAACCCTCGCAGAAAAGCCTCTTAGTAGCGTCAACCAAACCTGAACATCTGTTCTTCAAGAGGAACAGGGCAAGCGGGGAACACACCGGCGAGAGAGGTTTCTGAAGAGAGAGGTTTCGGGTAGTGTGAGTATGATTGAGCCCTTATGGTACAACCATAAAATCTGATGCAACATTTTTTGGTGCGGCGTAACGCGGGTGGTCTTAAACCTATTTATGGTAATAATAAAAAATAAAATTTGACCAAAATAAAATTATAATAAAAGTTAACTTCTTGTAAAATTAATAAAATATTAAATTAAAATACGATGCGGTTCGGTTTTTTGCAGGTGATTAATGTGTAAAACCGCATCCGTAATTATTATATGTGGTACAGTGCGGTTTATAAAAATTTATAACCACATCCTCATAGTTATTAAAACAAAGTCTTATTATCCTCAATATGTCAAAATATATACACTTTTCATTATAATTTTTGTCTCATTTCATTATTATATACCTTATAGATATTAAAAAGAGATAAAAATGATGGGACGGAGGGAATATAATCTGAAAGTTGATATTGCAAATTTGTGCCGGGCTTGGCTCGGTCTTTAATTATTGGGTTGTCGGGCTCAATGTCAATGTCTAACTTTAATCAAATAATTTTGGAAAAATTTCGAGCTTTAGTAGGTTGCTGGAAATACTTTCATCGAGTTCCAACACATTTGATATATTTATTAATTTATAAAAGAGATAAATTATCATTATATTTCCATTATAATGATAATTTATTCCTTTAACGAAGTTAGTAGCTTATTTGAATATAGTGTGTAATGGAAATACGTCAAAAGAATGCATTTTTTAATCTCTTTTCCAACACAGTTCCATCATTACTTGTCAATTTTTTTTCAATACCAGGTATAAAAGCGTTGAAAAAGTGCCGGAAAAATCAAAATTTATGTCAGCATCAAAAATATTTAACTAAAATACCATGGAAATGAGACGAAAATGTGATGGAAAAGTAGTTATATGAATGTACTTGCATCACATCCATTGTTTTGCCGAAATTGATGATCATAATGTAAATGAAGATAAGTCGGTATATTGATGGAAAAATTGCAGCTTTTACATTGTTCGTCACAACCTTATCTACCAAGCGGATACAAGTTTCACTAATTACATAAGCTACCCCTTCAGTTTACAAAAGTACACAATCTAACTATCTCATATTTGCACAATTGTCCCAATTCAGTTTAGGGTAGTCGTATGGGACTTAACACATCAATTTCAAGCTGCGAATAAACCTACTCTCGGTTTCTCCGTCAACTCACTAAAACTCTCTTCTCGGTTTCTCCGTCTCATATCTTCGCCAGAGGTGGAGAAGGGTAGCCTCTTCCCTTCTCCACCCTTCACTTAGTCCGATGGTTGCTCTTTAATTGTCAACGGTGGTAGTGAAGTCTCCAAGGCTTTGCATGTCGCTATTGACCCTTGCCAGAGCTCCGTCGTGACTTGGTGATCAATAAGGAGGCTGCTGCTCTTGCTTCAGCCTTTGGTGTGTTGGATTGATGGTAAATTATCATTAGGCAAAGCTTTTGGGTGGGTTTTGGGGAATGTGCGTTTATGGATGAGTCGGTGGTCGATGGTGTAGGAGATGTCAGTGCATGTATTAGGACCGATTTTGGAGGCGGTTGATTGATCACTATGCTGCATGGTCGGAGGTTTTGTGGCGTTGGATTGCTTGGTGGTGACGGTGATGGTTTGTTGCCGGTTCGAGGATTGTATTCTTGAACTGGAATGTTGGTATGGGGCTGGTCCGTCAAGGTGGTTGACTAGTACTTGCATTTGGCATTAGAGTGGGGTTGCCGACTCTATTATTGGTTTTTTGCTTTTGCTGTTGTGATCATTTAGTATCCGTTCATTTACCGAGTCTGTTGTGAGTTGTAGTATTAGTATGTATAGTTTTTAGTTTAGAATAAGGCCATTGTGCCAAGCTTTTTGTGTAATTTCCTTCCCTGTGGCGGAGAAGGTAGTAGTATGCCTTGAGGCTGTAGTATTCCCACGTAGCATGCGGGTAGTTTTAGTTAGTATCTTCCTGCGAAGTAGGCATGTTTGCTGAATAGCAGATGATTGTGGTTGTCTTTTGACACCACCAGGGTTGTGCTAGAACTTGTTGTATAAGGCATGTACTTGAATTACATGCGTATCGATGATCACCCAAATTTCAATGAAATACAAGTATGGTTTTATAAAAAAAAAGTTTAGGGTAGTCGTCTTCGTCGAGTGCCATTCGTCTTCGTCAAGTATTCATGAGCTGGGGAACTGAGATGCCATATTGCTTGGCCTGAGTCGATATCCTTAACACCCCCTCAAGCTCGCGTGTGGAGTAAGTTCGAAATGCCAAGCTTGAACTGAGGTGCCGAATTTGCTCAGCTATTAAGGCTTTGGTGAACTATTTGGCGGGTTGCTCAACCGTGGTGATGGGTCGAAGTGTGAGAAAATCATACAAAACATGATGACAAAAAGATGAAAGTCAAGCTCAATACTAAAATGCCTATTCCTTTATTTTGTGACAATAATGTCGATACCACCCACATGTTTGTCTATGGATAATGGATTTATAAATTTGTGAGGGAGTCAATCATACATATTCCAACTTATATCTAGTCTAGGGTCGAGAACAACGACGGTGTATATAATTAAGTTTATCATCGTAACATTTCACTAATACTTATTTTAATTTGCTTCATTTGAAAAACCATATCAATCAATCGCTATGCCTTTGATTTGTTGTCAATCTTCTAACACGTACAAATCCCGCTTATTTCACCAAAAAGTGCTAAAAGTAACATGCTTTGAATCGGGTTGAATCCATCCACTTCATTTACGTTGATTCAAGTTAGCAATTTTTTCTAAGCTATTGGGCCGAGCTACGCACTGAATTAGCCCATAGTAGTTTAAAATAAATTTAATTCCCTGTTTGGATCACGGACAAAGTAAGGAAAAGAAAATAATACGGGCAAAGTATTTTAAAGGAAATTCATTTTCCAATGGAAAATAGTGTAGAAAATTTTGTATTGATTTTTTAAAACTTTCATAATTCACTTTAATTAACCAAAAAGCACTTTAATTATCCTTTTAAATTCTTTAAACCCTCAAAATTTCCATGAACCAAAGGAGCCTAAAAAATAAATAAAACCGACAAGAGATTTAATGGTTCGATATCAAAATCATATAGAACAAGTTTTTAGCAAAAAATAATATTTATAGATATCGATGAAACAAAATACCAATTTGTAAAGTAAAAATGATCAAAAACATCTCACGTTCATGAATATTCTTATTATTCATCTGCTATAAAATCGTCTTCATCTGTGTCTTTCATCTCACGTTCATGGACGAAGTGGGGTTGGCCTAGTGGTTAGGCACCCACTACCTGAGCCACCAGGTCTCGGGTTCGAGTCATGGGGTACGAGTGAATTCCTATAATCCCTTTAAAAAAAAAATCTCACGTTCATGAATATTCTTATTATTAACTAATTTAAAATTTTCAAAAAGATAAGTTGGTAATTTTATGCATATAGATTAATAAAAATAACATTATCCATATTTTAACAAAAACCTAAATATAGTATTAATTTAAATGCACGTATGCACCTTTTTTTATTCCTTTATTAAAAAGTATATTATATTTATTGTCATGCTACATAAGTACGCACACTACGTCATTTAGCCCTTGAGCGATACCTGAAAATGTGAGGTCTGATGTAAAAATACGTGACTAAACGAAGTGCAACGAACTATCGTCGCATAAGAAGATATTGCTTAATTTGTGTTGCATCGTTTTTTCGCAACATAACACATTTGAGTATGTGGCATAAAGTCATACTTTTTGAGACACTCATTCATGTTGTAAGGAAAACATTGCATGCTTTATTTTATGCAACACCCATATAATGCAACATCTTTGTAGGAGTTATTGCAATATCATCACGTAATTTTAAGCGAAAACAAATTACAAGTTATATAAAACTACATTATAAGTTTGAAACCTTAACATTCATAAATCAAAAAGTTACATAACAGTTAGATTGGGAACACAAACAAAAGTTTCGACATCAAAACACACACCGGCCAAAAGTTCCCACAATCAAAACACACACCGGCCAAAAGTTCCCACCATTAGAAGTTTAACAAGTTTAAAATTCATAATATTTAAAGTGCAAGATTTGGAATGCAACTTGTGCCTTCATTCACCAATGAGACCTAGCAGATAGGGTTACACAAACGTTCTGAATCAAAATTTACGATCCGGTCCAGATCGTTGGACTGTAATATTTTCGAAATGAGAATCGCGGATCGGACCAGACCATATTACTAGGTCCGGTCTATATACGGTCCAGTCCGGTCTGGATCGTGAAAACTCTTCCCATATAAATGTAAAAATGTAGCATTGTACAGAAGCTAAAAGCCTAAAAGTTCTTGTCATACAATTTTTTTTGTTTTCATGACAAATGTACACATAAAATTAAAATTCGAAGTACAAAATAAAGTACTTATATGAAAAGGTTATTATAAATTTTCCGTAAAATAAAATTTCATTACTTCGAAATTCCGAACTTAAGAAAGAGTTCTTCTTGATGGTCTTTTTAAAGTTCAACACACCTAATGCCTGCAAATATCAATTCAACTATCAATGAATGTAATATACGACAATTATAAATTTATTCATAAAACCATCTTATCCTACCTAGAGGCTCCATAATCTGATAAGTGATAAAGAAAGGTTATTGTTGTTCTTCTAAACGTAGAATTTGCCTTCATCTTCATCATTCAATGATTCAGAAATCATGTTTATTTTAGTTAATGGACAAACAAGAATATCAAATGTAATCACCTTAAACCTTACACAATTATATTACCTTCTTTGTCATCTAAATCAGAATCTTCGATCTCATTAGTAGATTTTGTTCTTGTACGTAGGCGCAACCAATCTTGAGTACAAACCAATGCTTGTACAATCTTATAATCACAATAAGATACATATAAAAATTAGTATAAATAATGCAAATTAAAAAATATAGTAAACAGTATACCTTAGGCTTTAATCGACTTCTATAGTTTGTGAGGTGATGTCCTCCCGTGCTAAATATAGATTTAGAGGGAACTTTAGTGATAGGAATGGCTAATACATCATGCGCTTACGTGATAGGATTGGATATCTTGGCCCATTAAGTCTCCACCATCTCAGAATCTCTTGACTTAGTACTCCCTTTTGCTTCATTTCTTTCATGCAAATACATATCAAACTCAGAACGATCAGATATATCATCACCATCTAAGTTTCCTGTTATCATATTTTATTAAACTCGTGTATCCAACTTGAACTTTCATTTTCACCCTGACTCGGTGTATTAGAAAGTGGTCCGACTTCTTGACTTTCAGAAATAACATAACAATTTACATATCGGTCAAACATTTCATAAACACTACTCTTGACTTGCGTAGTCATTTGATCCACATTCTCATTGAGAAACATCTTTTTAAGAGAGGCAAGGGTCTAAAATGGTCGGCAGAAGCATAAGTAAGTTAAGCTTATCAAAAGATCCCCAATACTTGTTACATTTCTTCTTCATCTCACTCGCCATCAGTTTTAATATTGGATCCTCATTTGCAGCTAAATTATCAAGCACCTTGACTACTTGAGATATATGAAAAACCATGAAATCGCTCGTGACATATAATGACCCTGAAATATGATTTATCAAAGCATAGAACTCCTTTAATTAAGAAGCAAGTACTTCAATCTTACTCCAATTGAGTTCTCAAAAGTCCTAAATCCAAATCACGAGGAGTTTTCAATCGAGAAAAGACGACTTTATAAGTAAGACACTAATCAACACATATCATACGTGGAGTTCCATCTGGTGCACACATCAAGTCTCAATGACTTGTTACTGTCCACCTTCCATTTTTCAGCTTGTTGCTTGAAAGAATGTAACCTAGCATGAGAACTCTTAATATACTTAATCAATGCTCGAAGTTTACTAACATGTTCGCTGCATTGTCTGATACCATCTTGCACTAATAGATTCACAATGTGTGCCATGCACCTCATATGAATGTACTTGCCCTCAGTGATACACCATTTATCTTTTGCCACGACAGATAAACAAGTACAAGCAACATCATTTGACGAAGCATTATTAACAGTAACAGTCAAAAGTTTCCAATCCAAATATTAATAAGTTAAGTAATCCTCAAGCGCAGATTTAGCAAAAGTTAATAATCTTTTTTTGCAAATTCCAATCATTATCCACAAAATGAGAAGTTACACACAGAAAATTATCCATATTCAACGATGTCCAAGTATATGTAGTCAAACATAGCCGTTGGCAACACCTTCTGAAAGTCTCTTTTAATTTCTCTCTTTCAGTAGTGTAGAGTTTCCAACAATCACTCACTGAATTGTAGTACGTGAAGGCATTTTAAACTGAGGACACGCACCAAAGAATACATTTTTCATACCTTCCTTCTCAATAAATTGAAATGGCATCTCATCTCTAATCACCATTTCAACAATAGCATCCCTTAACGTGTTAGCATCAAAGCTCCAATTTTTCATCAGCACACTGTTCTCACCTATATTATCAAGTACAATTTGAGTTTATTTACCTTTACTCATATTTGAGATTCTGCGCACAGGGAGGAAACTGATATTTTAAATTCTTCGTTCCGTTCTGTTTGAATCGCAAGCATATGTCTTCCCACAATATTTACACCTAGCCTGTAAAGCATTGTTATCATCTTTATATTCCTCATACGCATCCCAATATTCTTCTCTCGTAGCCCTTCTCCTTAAAACAAGCTTTCTCCCAAATTTGTTTGTGACTCGTCTAGATTCAACTGCTCTGAATCAGGACTTTGTTTCGTTTCTTCTTCAATAGGAGTCATCTGCATATGATAATGATAAATCATTTAATATATTTAGATAGCCAAATAAAACAATAAAAAGTCACATCAATTAATAGGATCATAGGTCTTACATTGCATGATACTTTTGTTGATGATTCCATAACTAGGAATTTACTCATTATTCTGTTAACAAGTAATTTGACTTCATAATTAGTATATTGCAGAATCAAGCATTGTTGTTGTTATTCATCTAATCAGTTTAATTAGTTTTGGTATAAGTAAATATATGTATTAAATGTTCAAATAAAGCAATCGTCCCAAGAATGCCAAGTGTTTGCAATCTCATCCTTGAATACAAACTAAATAATTTGTCTATAATATGATGCCAACAACCAATCTACAATAATATTATAATACTGCTTTTAAACAAAAACTACTGACACATCTGTACCTTATTCAGGAAGAGATTACAATTTGCAAGTGCTTGACTTTTTGAATGATTGAAGCTTTCAAAGTTTTTGTTTCTACAAAAAATCCAGAGGACAAAGACACAATAAAGAAGGATAAAAAATTTAAGAAACAAAGATTGATAATGATATCAAATCCAAAATTCAGATCTCAAAGTATCTATGATATCGATCACATGTAGTTTTAAAACACATTTGGCAGATGCAATCAAGAATTTATTGAGAAGAAGACAATTATCAATTAGTAAAAGGAAGTAGGTACATTTATTGCTACTTTCAACAAGACAGTGCATCCTTAACCTTATTAAACTGAATAGTAAATTTACTAGTTGTTAACAAGCTTGAGCATAATCTAAAATAGTGCAACATGTGTCGAAATACGTTTCATAAACTAGAATAATGCAACTCTTAAAACTACAACTCCTAAAACAGGCCGGATAACCGACAGTTCTCTGCAAGGAATCGACTGGAATGTTGTATCGAACATAAGAACAATAGAAAAAGATGACTAACCCTAAACCGTCCAGATGCTGCCGTTGACCTTTCATTTCGTGTGTCAAAATCATGAATGCCGAGATTTCGAGTGCCGTTAGATTGGCGATAACACCAAACGCCGAGACCTCAAAGCCGGCCGTCAAAGCCTCACGACAAATCACGAAATAAAATGTCAAAGATTAATTAGAAATAAAGAAATAAGTTTTTTTATTTAATTAACATATTACGGTCAGGATCAGATCATAACCCGTAAATCAAAAAATATGGACGGTGGACCGACCCTTGACATTTCCGATCTGGATTTACGGTTCGATCTGATTTTACGCATTCCTACTACTAGGGGTAGCAACTTCGCGCTTAGAAACTGATTCTTTAAATCTTTGAACTGATTTTTCTGTTTGTCTTCAAGGGGTTTGAACTTGGCAGGAGCCTCTTCTCGTTCTTTGGTTTGAATCGTACCTGACGTTTGCCTTCAATGGTATTTCTGGTTGATTTTTTATAAATTTGTGTTTCATGTTATTTGTAAATTTCATATTTTTAATATTTAGTAGTCACAAGAATCGATTGCATATAAATGACCCATGATTTGAATTTTTACAATTAATTTTTTACAAAACATTATTATTCAAGAAATATTATAATAAAATTTATAAAATGTAATTAACTATAATAAAATAACACTCCAGTTTGACGTATAAGATGTAAGCTAATTAGCATCAAAATGACGGTTAAATTAGACCAAAGTGCAATGAAATGGGTGTGAATGATGCAGAATTCCGATAAAGTGCTGATAGTCGTATATGTGAGTGTTGGATGATGCAGACTGTGTCTTGTAAAAATGCAAATAAGTGGAACAAATTGTGATGATATGTTATTGGATGGGAAGATGAACGATGCTTGTTACATATGCAACTATTGAGCATATATGTAATATGGTGAGTAGTATAAATACTAACACTGTGTTTTATGAAAATTAGACAATGAAATAAACAAGTATTTTCTCATCCTCATCTAAATCATCACTTCATATCCATGTCTACATCAGTGGTACTTTCATTGAGAGACGTGGTTAAGAACTAAGCGATGCTGATTTAAAAGCCCGATATGCAGCCTTAAAACTGTTTGATGAAATCAACGCGCAATCAAGAGAATGCATGAGTTGTGTAGCGCTTTGAGTTCGGAAATAGGAATTGAGAAACTGAGTTAAGTCCTCCATTGCAAATCAACATGGCCTTCAGAGTTGGTAATGGTGCTCAGAAAGATATAATTGAGGATGCAAAAGATGCACAACTGGTCACAGAGGATGATGATGTTCCTGGAGTGATGAATCCGGAAAGCAAACTTCATCTCGAAAACTTGATTGGGAAGGTAACCTGATTGAT
This sequence comes from Sedum album, assembly GCA_006409495.1. Taxonomy (NCBI): domain Eukaryota; kingdom Viridiplantae; phylum Streptophyta; class Magnoliopsida; order Saxifragales; family Crassulaceae; genus Sedum; species Sedum album. The sequence goes on from QZGG01002661.1 coordinate 23,672, forward strand.
TTATCATATTGTTTGGAGATATATGAATTTAAAGTTGTGGAGGGAAAGGTTGAGCAAGTGCAAGTACATGGAGCCCTATGTCCTTTAATGACTATATGCACACTGCCTGTTTGTTGAAATTCCTCAACAATATTGTGTTCTTGTTTTGTAAACATGTTTGGTGTAGCTGATCCTTAAGCATCTCGAATGCCTTCCGCAAGTTACTTCGGCCAAAGAAGCATTTCCTTTTACCACCTAAGAGACCTGATGACATTATTTTAAGCATTATGTCATGTTGCAAAAATACATATTTAATACTCTGTCCCATCCAAAGCTATGAGTCACATCTCTTTTCAACAACAATACTAAGGACTTGTGCAACTATAATGTCCAGCTTTTGCGTCTGTAGTCGGTAATGTTGGATGCATGCTCATTAATCATGAATCTGAGGATGCGAAAGTAAGTATATTGATTGCCAAACCACCAATGCCTCTTGAGTATATGCATATGTTGTCGGATTTATTGGCGATCTGGTACACACTGGATGAACTTAATTTGAAGTGGTGTTTCAATATTAAACTACATGTACGTGCAATTGTTCCACACCTTGTCGTATAAACCTTTTGTTATCTTCATCAAGACCTCCAAATTTGAAGATATATTTCTTGAACGTCGAGTACAAGATGCTCCGAAGAGAAAAGGAATGTTATAGATGCAATTATGGGGCATACATATAATATGGTCAATGATATAAATACTAACATCGTGTACTGTAAAAATTAGACAATGAAATAAACAAGAATCTTCTTCATATTCCCTAATCCCCTTCTTCTCCATTTAACCCTGATTATATTATCATCTGCATCTCAATCTTCACTTTATATCCATGTCCGTATCAATGATGGTCAGTGGCGGTTCCAAAGGGGATTTATTATGTACGTGTCTCTCCTTAGAAATATTCTCAATATCAACAAATTTAATTTTTATCTTGACCTTCACCCCATTCACTTTCGTGGATTCCATTCTCATTTTGAGCTTCTTATTTGGAGGATTGAAAAAATTACTTTTTGACACGACTCCATGAACATGAGGACTTATACTCGTAACTTCTTCAAAAATTGACATTAGTTGGACAAGCGGCTCAACTATTGCGAAAGCTTGTTTCAAGAACAACTTTCATTGGAACTCCTCTATCTTTATGAAATGTTTGAAGTCTAATTTCACTTCAATCATCAGCTTATCATGACTTGCTGTTGCTTCCTCAGTCAAGTATTTCATTCCTTGTGGAAAAATTTGAATATATTCTGAGCTGTCCATATCACTAACTCTATCACTAGTGAGAATTGTTGTATTTGGAATGACATTTGAAGTTAGTGGATTATTATTTACATAAATTTTTCAGAAAAATGATTAAAATAATTAGTTGACTTACTAATTGTTTAGCTTTGGTACTTTACAAGGATTCTCTGATGCAAATACAAATATCTCTAAAATATGAAAGTTTGGATGATGAATAGAAGAATTAAAGATGAGAAATAAAAAAAGATAGATTAGGGCTAAGGGAAGAGAAGAGTAGAAGGGATGAAATTTTTAGAGATAATTCATTATATGTTTTCTTTCCTTTCTCGGTTAGCTTATAAAGCCTTACAATAACATATTACAAAAGATCCTAAAATTGTTTTTATTCTAATAAGGTCTTTCGTTTAGAACACAACCAAGTAAGTCGTCATTGATGCGCGTAACATTTCCCCTGTCCTTCAAAAAGATCTTGTCCTGAAGAATGATTATAGTTTCGGCAAGGAGAACATTAAATGTACGTCAATGAAGCTTCTCAAGATAACGAGGGTGGCTACTGTAACCTTGAGGATATCTTGGTACAAGTTCTTCACATTGAAAAAATCATCTCGATCAAGTTAAACAAATCTAGAATTTCACATTTTCTCTTATTTGAAATTGTCCATTACCTTTAAGGAAAAATTTTGGGCAACCTTGAACTTTTGACCTTTTGTATTTGATATGCAGCTTCAAAAGGTCTTAACTATACATTTTCTGCGCAGCTACTAATTCTATTAACACTTCCTAGTCAATGAGATTGTTTTTGAAATGTATAATTTTTCTTCAAAAGGTCTTAACTATACTTTTGACCTATTGTTTCTGCGCATATTTTCTTTTTTTTTCTGAGATCAAATAAATAAAATTGAATAATATTAACATGCCTTCATCTTCAAACTTGAACATATTTGATGAAAAAGTTCCTGAACGACAAAAATTCAAACTATGAAAACAATTTAAAACATTTTTATCACCAAAAGCTTGAATAGCAGCTTAATGAAGATGGCCTCATTCAACATAATTCCAACAAGCATGCTGCACTTCAATCTCCAAATTGTAATGCATCATGGGGTGAACTAGCCGTAGAACCAAGCAAAAATTCATTCGACTAGAACCTTAAAATTTGAATATATTATGAACTGAAATAATGGCTTATAAAGGATGATTTTGTATTTTTAATCACAAGCTCCTATTTCCATTGTTTTATGAGTCTCAAACCGAAGTAAAGTTTTGTCGGCTTGAATCTAAACCAAGACATCTGAGAGTTATTTAGGCCAAGCTTGATTCGCTTATCTCAGTCAGTTTAACGTAATATATCTCACACTAATCGTGTCGGAAATAATTAATAAGTTCTTAAAATGAATATTTAAATGCCCAAGCAAAACTATTAATAATGGACTCAATTTGGATGTCTTAAAGAATTCTGCATGTATCTAAATACACTGGACAAATATGGGTTCTTCGTCCAACAACTTGCATAATACATTATATAAAAAACTTTGCGCTTAAAAATGATGTGTCCCATCCAGATTGTGAAAATCCTAGAGGAAATGTTTGACACCTTCACTGCCTTTGAAGACAAGCTTGATCGGTTTAACTCTCATGTTGATTATAATTATCTTCTCAATAATTAGCCAAGGATCCGGTCTAACCTTGGAGTCAAGGATTTGAAGGGAGTAAAATTTAATAGTACTTCAAAATTAATTTGATACAGATCAAGATAAATATTCCCTTAAGATGCAATGTCAAAGTCTGTGCACCACTATATAAGAAATTAATAATTAAATGCATCAAAACACTAAACTCAGCTTGGCACCCCAATTGCTTCGAACTCATCTATATCTTTTCGGTCTTCACTATAGCAATAATGATTTTTACTGACAAACAAGTAAATACAACATAAATAACTGTGATACCTTTCATTACGATCCGTTATAGGTTTTCTTGAACAAACCAAATGGTATATACTTCATATCAAACTCTATCACAAAGAGGCGACCTATTGAGAGATAATATTTCAAACCAATCCAGTAAAACTAAGAAAAACATTTAATGGCCAAATCATTTTCGGTCTTTAAAATCAATGTCATAACATTTTATAATAAAGAAATGCCTCATAAGATGAAGTCACAAATTCAGATTCAGCACTCCCGTAAGCAACATCATCGACTTCAACATCATTTTGAAATAGTGATATTGGATAAGTTGTAAGGAGTATCCCAAATTTCTTGTAGTCTAATTCAGATCCAACAATTAATGATGAAGACATCATCAAATCTTAATTTGCATCAAACATCATCTCTTCTTCTGCTATTGTCCTTTAAATTCTTATACACATGTTTTCATATCTTGAATTCCCTTTTATTTAACTTTTAGTTGGTTAGGTAACTTCATTGTAGTTACTGCATCTCTTTTGAAATGATGGTGATTTCCTTGTATAGGTCTAATTTCTAGAATCGCACTTTCAGATCCACCAAAAATCCTCTGATTAAGTAATTAGAAAACTCCTAGTCATTTTATGATGCCACTCTAAATATCATATTCGATACCATTCAAGGGCTTCACAAGCCATAAAATTATTCTTAGAGCCAACTTTTATTCATCACTCTTCTTGTGATGTGAAAAATATCTCAACAAGAATTAACCAACCATCAAAATTTACATTGTATATATATGGAGTCCTAACATTTTGATGGAGATTTGGATAGCAATAAAGACCAAAAAGTAACGTCATAGTTCAACTCTCGATGATAGCACCAATGATACAACTACGATTATCTATAACAGATGAAAGTTTAGATGAGAAATAGAAGAATGAAAAACGAGAAATAGAAAAATCTAAGACGAGAAATAGAAGAATGAAAGATGAGAAAAAGAAAAAGACATATTAGGAATTAGGGAGGAGAAGAACAGCAGAAGAGATCAGAAATTTACAGTTATTTCATTGTCTTTTTCCCTTCCTAGTTTGGTTTATAAAGCCTAGAGCAACATATTACAAAATGATCTCTAAAATAGTTCTTATTCTAATAAGATGATGCAAGGTGAATGACATAATGTCATCTGGCATATCATCTCGGAGTCTGATTAGATCGTGTAATATCTCGTTTCAAAGAGACCGACGTTACGGTTAAAAATCTGAATGATAACCTTTTAAACCCAGTCAGAGTGTTACTATTTTATTTCAAATTTTTAATATTTTTAGATTAGTTTCGTAATTTTATTTTATATTAGTTTCTTCATTTTTATAAGGAGCAAAAATTTTGTAAGATTTAACTATTCTAATAGATTTTGATAACCTAATGTATTTAGATAATCTATTTTCCTAATTTGTAGGCTTTGTTTGCTATATAACAAAACAAAGAAAATAGAGAAAATAGTCGATCAAGTTAAATAAAATTGAAGTTTTCTCTATCGTGTTTGTAGTTTGGGCTGCGGTCTTGAATTCAGACTTTATCATTCATATTGTCCACACGCGCTGCATCAGAGTGGTATCAGAGCAGAGCCAAGTAATTCTTTATTGATGCACATATCATTCACAAAAAATTAAGAGTCACCTTGAGCATGTATAAAATTAAATGCTCGTTTCACATCCTACTCTACAACTAATATTATAACTAATTAAATGTTTGATTGCTCAATCATCATATTATAAGACGGAAAAAGATAAATTGATAACGTTATATATAAAATAAAATTAATAAAAAAGTAAAGTGGAACATGTAATAAAGTATAACATAATTATTAACATAAATTGAAATAATAGTAGTACATAAGTCTCAAAAGTTCATAAAATACATCTTTTAAGTACACATATAATATTATATCAATCTGATTATATCAATCTGATTATGTATCCAAAGATTAGAGAAAATTTTATAAAAGTATAATGTATTAGATTGTAATGACTACTTTTAGAATTTGAAATGACATTGAAACTCACCTTGAACATTAAATTATTTTTCAGAAAGTGTGTACTCAATTTGATATTTTCATTCATATATTAGTATTTAGACACACATATATATTACTCCCTCCGTTTCAAAATAATTGTCCCACTTCATAATTCACACATACTAAGAAAAGTTATGTTATTCCATACAAACCCTTATTCAATGCACCATTAAATTACTTATCAACTTCAATTTTTTTTCATTGGTAACATAATTTTTTTACTTGGTATAAGTTGAGAATTGAATCAACTTTGTTCTTATTCACTAAATATATGAGATTTTAAATGAAAATGTATTAAATGTCGTGAGAAGATATTTGAAAGAGACTATGTTATTAATGAGGTATATGGGTAGAATAGGAATTTTGTTGCAAAATACTTACTTAGTATAGTAAGTGGACAATTATTTTGAAACGTCTAAAAAAGGAAAGATGAACAATTAAATTGAAACGGTGGGAGTATTAGATAAGAAAGTTAACACATATCAACTCAATGTTTTAAAGTACGTTTGACATTGATCAATTATTAACGTTACAAAAATATAATAAAGACACAAATTGCAAATAAAAAAATGTAATTGTATAACTACGAACATTCAATGTGGTACAATTTTGGGAAAGGTTCAAATGAGAACATATTTTAAAATAAAAATTTAGAACTATTGTGAGCCTTAAGATCTAAGAATTAAATGATTCGGACTGATGACCTCATTAATTAAATATTAATCATTTTTAGTAATGAAAGGGCAAATTTGACATTTCAGATCAATATAGTTAATAAATGGATTATTTTAAATTGCATAAAAAATTAGTTTACAAAATTTATTTTTAAATTAGTGGATATAAAAAGTGCATCACTAAATACTTTAAAAGTGCATCAATTTTTTAAAAAATTTTAAATAAAAAGTGCATCACTATAAATTATAAAAATGCATCAAAATTTCAAAAAATTGTTATAATTTTTTTAATATGCAAACATTGTAATGCATTTTTTAAAAATATTGAAATGCACTTTTTTTAAACTTTTAGCGCATTTTAAAAATATATTTTAATGCACTTTTACAAAAATATTGTAATGCACTTTTTATAAAAATATAGTAATGCACTTTCAATAAATCATTAATTATCAATTATAAAAATTGAATTGACAAGTGTGCCTCTCATATTGATTGATGATATTAATTACCATATTTATAATGTCATTAATCACATCCATTGAATTGTTTGATCGTGTGATTCATAGTGGTTCAAAGTTTTTATTTAAATGTGGTTTGTACCGGAACCAAACCCCCTAATTAACAAGAAAGGAAAAGACAACTTCAGGAAAACACACAATGAAGTGATTATATTAACAATTTATATATTCCCCTATTTATACATTCACCCAAGTAGTAGAAGCATAAGGTTTACCTGTTCGCATGAAGCGGATTCAGGTAACGCTACAAAAATGGAAAATGTATAGTAAATAACTCGGTCCTTGGAATTTCCTAAAGAATCAGCAAGACTGAGAAATACTAAGGTGATGCGCCGATGGCTAAGGACACCGAACATTTCTTCCGGGACCTCCATAATAAAAATAAGAACCCCAAACATTGTTCTTCCCTTGTTGTATATCGTAGCAATTTGAATGGTCCGCTAGAAGATGAATGTTGTTCAAAGGCAGCAAGCTGTTGTCCCAATCAACAACCTGTAAGTTCCTGAAATATGCTGATTTTTTGAATCCTTCCTTTGCAAAATGGCCACTTCCCATTTGAGTTGATGTATGAAAACCTGAGGATCTTGAGTTCACTATCTCTCCACCGTACTGAATCATGCTTGCATGATTCCTCAAGTGGCTAAATAAAAATGATGGCCAGTATCCAACTAGTAAACCTGATCCGAACTCTAGCCACCAGTGTCCGTGCTTCGGATCCTAGATCATGATAAAAGATCAAAATGTGCAATGCATACTTTCCTTATCAATTTTCCCGTATTTATTCGGCATTGAATCTAAGAAAGTATTTTTTGAACTTCAAGAAATGTTATATAAACGCAATGTAACACCAGAACACAACATGATTTCCACATTTTGTCTGGATGCCGAGTTTTCTTAAAACTAAAGTGTGTTTATTTCTTCATACTTACATGATATAAAGTTTTGAAACTCACCTTCCAGATCATTAATCCAATGTCAAACTGTTTTCCATTGTAAGACGATCTTGGAGAGATTGCGGCACCTATCGCTATCTTGTTGTTGGTTTGAACAAACCCTGAACAAAGTAAGTTGTAGCATCCAGTTGTTTGATATGCATCTGTCTGTAACATGTGTTTAAAACTACTTTTTAATTTTTCAACCAGAAAATAATATCTTCGCTATTCAGCTGTGCTGTGAGAATGAAATGGATTGAAGTTCTCACTGTCCAATAAGTGAAAAATCTTGGGTAGTGATCTCCATACAGTTCCGGACTGACCTGAAGTCGGAAAAAGTATTAGTTAGTTAGTTAGTTAACACTTAACTGTCATAGTATAACCCGGATGACGAACACTTTCAAGATTACTAGGCACATACCTGCCAACCGGCTTCAATCGTGTTTAGATCATTCCCGAAGGATCCAGAGATGACCCAAATTTGTGATAGGCTGAATTCATAAGCATCAGCCACTTGGGGTGTCCAGACATTTAAGCTTGCCTTTGCTCCGTAGTATTGATCCCCATTTACAAATACAACTGCGTGCTGTGAGAGTTCAAAAAACACTCAATATCTAATTGGATTCGAATACTTCAAAGCAAATGTACTTACTAGCAGTGTATGCATTTCAACTGACCTCATGACCATTGCTCTGCGAGTCTCTTCGAATGTAGCGTTTCGGTTTCCTTCCATACCTTTTGACTGAACTTGATCTTAACACATCCTTTTCTGTTATTCTTCTTATGGGAATTGTTCCTTGTGGGCATGTTTCTCCTGACTGTGCCCACAACTGTATGCTTTCTTGAACTTGGAACTGATTGCTTGAATTCGAAGATTTAGGCCTTTCCGGAGATTCCTTAATGAACGAAAATATTCCACACGTCAAAAAGAAACACATGGAAACATTCTTGAAAAATTTTAGAATTTTTTGATGATTTGTTTACCAGTGGTTTCTGTCCTCTCAACTCTGGATGATCAAATGCAGGTTGAAGATGAGATAAAACACATTCTATAACGTCACCATCGGGGCTCTGTTCATGAAACCGTGACGTGAGGCTAGAATTTGTATTCAATTCTCAGCAAAAATATAGTCTAATAGCATACCTGAATTGTCTTCACAGAGGGTTTGTTGAGTCTCTTTAGATAACCCCTGATCCTCTTCCACTTGAGAAGCTCTTCACCTGACCGGAAAGTCTGGTTCTGGTGACGCGGCTCCGAAGAGATTGATGATGACACTACTGAACTACTAGATATACAGGAAACAACAAGTAGAATAGCTACAAAACTAAGAATAGTCCAACAAGGAGATTCAGAAGCAGCCATCAAGTGTTTGGAGTGTTGTTTTCTTGTCTTGTGAATATTGTTGTTGTGTACATTTAGCTGTCTTTTAGTGATTGCAGCACATGAGAACTTGCAAATATTCTCAAGTTTTGTCCATTAAGATTGAAACCAGAACCATCCAAAACCCAATGCAAATTAACTTGTAGTTTCTCCCAAACATTTCTGTCTTTTTTCTAAGAAACTTTATGGAATTAAAGCTATACTTTATTGGTGTTGTGTTCCTGACAGAACCTTCAGACTTGATAGGATTAGAAAAATAGATGAGTGGAACTACTTTTGTGATACCCATAATATGTTGATGCTGTGGTCAAAAGATTCATTTAGCATTAATTAGTGGGGGAACTCTTTATATCAACAATTAGTAAATATTTAATCTTTTGCAACTTAATTTCATTTGGGTTTGTTTTCACCTGAGTTAAGGATGTCCTTCCCATTCAGAATTCGATTAAGAATATGAATATGAAATGAATGCTTCAGTGTCTACAAAAGAAGGAAAAAATAAAACTGAGTATCAGATTCCTGTGTCCCCTCAATGAGCATAAATGTATGGTCTGAAATGTGGGTGATGAACATTAACGCTAATATTGTCCTACATTCTGCAGCATCAGAGCTTTACAGCCATTTTATTCTCAGTTTTAATCAATTTGTATTTAAGCATTGATGCCTCTATGTATATATAATTAGGTGTTGGTAATGGTGGAAAAGGTTCAGGTGAGACGCTTAAAAAATTGTGAGACGGTAAGACATTATTTCGTCTGTTCATTTTCTAAATCTAATAGGTGATATTTGAAGACAATATTCTCAATTGCTCCGTATTTTGTGCTAACTTGTCCCATAATTTATGTTAGATTATCAAAATCAACGGTTAAGATCTTGTCTTATCGTCTCACAAAATTTCTTTGTCTTATAAGAACCTAACCCTGGTAATGGTAAGGGCATCCTTGATGCTGATCTTTTAAAAATATCATTGCTTATATTTTTATATTATTTGTCTATGTATTTTATCTTAAACATGATCTTTATATTAAAGATCATCCACACCTAATTTCGAATTTGATATAGATCAAAATACTCACAAGGAACCAATAACTGATAAATTGGAGCAAGATCTGATCACGCTTAATATTGTTCTACCAACACTATTGATAATTTTTTGTCAGTCAATCTTTCATAGAAAGCCCATCATAAAAACAAATTTAAGATTAGATGAATAGTGAAAGATTTTAGGAGGACATGCATCTTTTAGTAAGACTGAAGGACATGATCTCAGTCATTGATTTTAATCAATGCAGCCGTTGATATCGGTAACTATTCATCTCCAACCGCCCGTGTTTTTTGCAAATGCAACCGCTTAATTAATTAAAAATCAACTTTAAGCTCAACTGTTGAATTAATAAAATCAACGACCTAGATTATGTCTCTATGTCTTGCAAAAGTTGCATGTCTCGATCTCTAGATTCCAACTAGAATAATGAATAATCTTAAATTGAACCACCGGTAAGGATGGCCTAAGAACTGTCATGGAAATAGGACCCCTTTTGTATTCTAACCATTTCGGGTTTGTTTCTATTCTTGAACATACACGCGTATTTGTATTTTTTTGTA
>QZGG01002662.1:0-34051 GCA_006409495.1 Sedum album
GTGGTGCGTTTCTCAACTGGTGCGCTCGTATTGCCTGTGTGAGGTGTGCCCATCTGCACCATGTTGATACTTCCCTTCGGATTCTGGATTACCTGAGAGGGTAGGTTACCATCGCTAGTTTTCAGTTCGTTTACGGCAGTGGCAATCTGAGTCAGCTGGTTTTCTATTAGCTTAAATCTCTTGTCATTCTGCTCTTCGTTCCTTCGTACTGTCTCAGCCAACTGACCTACTATTTCCTCTAATGATTTCTTGGGAGGTTGCTGAGTAGTCTGCGTTTGCCCATCAGTGCGTCTGTGTGGTGGGTTATAGGTAGCTGCTGGCGCGTAAGGTCGCGCGCCAGTGGGTGCATTAGGTTGCGCGCGCCAGTCAGCGCGCGGCCTTTGGAAATTCTGGTCGTTCTTCCAACTAAACCCATTCTCGGCTAATCCAAACCTAGGCTGTCCTTGCCTAGCTTGCCCGTTATTCCATCCTCCTACTGCGTTAACATCTGCGTGTTCTTCAAATAGGGAGGGGCATGCGTCAGTCAGATGGTCTGTGGCGTGACAGAATTCACACGCTCTTGATTCGACGCTTTGTTTCAACATTAGCTTCTGCATCATATCCTTTAATTCTTTAATCTCGCAGTGACATCCACTTGATGCAGAGATCTAGTACGGTTGTTTTCCAAAGATACTTGATATCTTACTTGATCAGCCGTGTCCTCTATTAGTTTCCAAACATCCTCCGGGTACATATTCCTCACGTTGCCTCCTGCGCAAGCATTCAACAACCTGAGCTCCATCTCAGTAAGTCCGTTGAGGAAGTTCTCTATCAGCACATGTTGCGGGAGTCCATGATTATAGCAGTTCGCTTCAAGTTCCCTGAACCGCTCGTAATACTCTGATAATGATTCCCCATGCAACTGTTTCGGCGCAGCTAACTCTCGACGCAGCAGTGACACTTTGGCCTCGGGATAAAACTTGTCTAGAAATCGTTCTTGTAATTCGGCCCATGTCCTTATTGAACCCGGTATTAGTCCCATCAACCATTGTCGAGCTGAATCACATAGTGAAAACGGGAAGGCTCTAAGCTTCAACAATTCTGGGTCCTCATTCCCATTCCTCATATTCTCACAAATGGCTGCGAATTCTCGTACATGTTTTACTGGATTCTCACTAGCCATACCATGGAATTTTGGTATGTAGTGAACAAGCTGAGTCCGCAGTTCGAAGTGTCCATCTGGAGGCAGTACTATGCACCATGGTTGATTCACAGCTTGAGGAGCAGACATCTCCTTGATGGTGTCCATCCGGTTCAGATTCTTCACTATGAACTCTATGTTTTATCCTTGGTCACTAAAGGCACATGATATAATTGTCCACGTAGATTAAGGTCCTGTCACAGCTTAATAACCTACACATACATTCCGGTCAAGGTTTGTATGATATTACTACTCAATCTAGTCTAGTCAATAACGAATCCGGTCAAGGTAGTTACTGCCTATTCTAGTGTTACTCCTATCATTCACAGTCACGTACTTCTGATAGTTTAACTATAGATACTAGATTCTACAACTAAGTCTGCGGTGCAAGGCTTCGCTTAATTGTCTAACCTAATTATCATGCAATGGAGTGCGGAATAATAATACTAGACTTGATCATGTAAATTAAGAACAAGACCTCAAAAACATATTATTCATAGATTCAAATCCAAACCGAAATCAGTAAGTTAGCTAGACATACTGATCGAATACATCTCAAGAATAATTATAAGACAACTAAATAACAAGACAAATCTGTAGTGTAGCGTCGTCAGGCTCGCGTGACAGGTTGTGCGCACGTCTTCGCCGGAATTCTCCTCTGCGCCGTCAGCTCTCTCTCTACGTGTGTGTCCTGGTGATTTCCATAAAGCTTTGTATTTTATAGTCCTTGCCTTCTAGGGTTCTACGAATATTTAGGCAAGGATATCTGTAGGAAATCATCTATATCTCTAAAAATCAGTTTAGGAAATATTAAATCTCCAAAAAATAACTTAGAAATATTCTCGCGCGTGATGACGTCATTGTTCCGAATATCTCGCTGTCTGCTGACGTCACCGTTTTGCTGTCTTCGGCGCGACCTTCACTCGCGCGCCAACGTCATCGCGCGCCAGTGGCCTTTTGTCTGTTGTCGTTGCCTTGTTATCTTTTTGCTCGAGATTGTTCTAACTCTTCTTTAACACCTGAAATACAAAACTACACCAAAAGCGTAATCTTATACCATAATATGTTAGAATAAAAGCAGTGTAAAGGACATAAAATAGCGTACAACTACGCTCTATCAGCTAGCTGCCCCGAAACAGTTGCATGGAGAGTCACTATCAGAGTATTACGAGCGGTTCAGGGAACTTGAAGCGAATTGCTACAATCACGGACTCCCGCAACATGTACTGATCGAGAACTTCCTCAATGGACTAACTGAGATGGAACTTAGGTTGTTGAATGCTTGCGCAGGAGGCAACGTGAGGAATATGTACCCAGAGGATGTTTGGAAGCTGATAGAAGACACTGCGGACCAAGTCAGATATCAAGTGTCTCTAGAGAATAACCGCACCAGATCACTGCATCAAGTAGACGTGATCGGAGAAATCAAAGAACTGAAGGATATGATGCAGAAAATGATGACAAAACAAAGTCGGTACCAGAACCTACGAATTCTGTCACGCCACAGACCATCTGACAGACGCATGCCCCTCCCTATTCGAAGAACACGCAGATGTAAATGCAGTAGGAGGATGGAATAATGGACAGGCTAGGCAAGGACAGCCTAGATTCGGCTTAGCAAAAAATGGGTTTAGTTGGAAGAATGAGCAGAATTTCCAAAGACCACGCACTGACTGGCGCGCGCAACCTAATGCACCAACTGGCGCGCGACCTTACGCATCAGTGACTTCTTACAACCCAACACACAGACGCCCTGAAGGACAAACGCAGAATACTCAACCACCCAAGAAGTCATTAGAGGAAATAGTTAGTCAGTTGGCGGAGACAGTGCGAAGGAATGAAGAGCAGAATGATTAAAAGGTTTAAACTAATAGAGAACCAGCTCACCCAGATCGCCACCATTGTGAATGAACTGAAGGCTAGTGATGGTAATCTGCCTTCCCAGGTCATTCAGAACCCGAAAGGAAGTATCAACATGATTCAGATGGACGCGCCATAACCAGACAATACTAGCGCGCCAGTTGATACACGCGTCACTGCTGGAGCAGAAGAACAGGTAAAGAATTGATTGTAGCACCAGTTTTCACAAGCATCTACTCTGATGCGTCAGAACAGAAGGAAGGTATCATGCTGAAAGATCTCCAAGCAAGCTTGAAGTTATGTTTAGCTCCAGATTTACCAGAGAAACTTGCTGATCCGGGAACTTTTACCATTCCGTGCTTTATTGGAGACACCCTGGTTAGCGAGTGCATGTTAGACTTAGGAGCATCAGTTAACTTGCTGCCATATTCGCTATATTCAGCATCATCAATGGGACCTCTAGAGCCAACGGACATTGCATTACTACTTGCGGACAACTCATTGACCGAAGCAAAGGGAAAGGTAGTGGATGTCTTGACTCATGTCGGCGAACTCAAGTTCCTAGCAGATTTCTATGTAGTTGACATGAACAAGCCGAATACGGAAGCAAGAGAATCTGTGTTGCTTGGCCGACCATTCATGAGGACCGCGCAAGTGTAAATTGATGTCGGAAAAGGTATGGTGACATTATAAGATAAGAAGCACATACTCAGATTAGATGTCATCAACAGAATCAGGTTATCCGAGGAACCATTGGTAAATGATCGGGTAAACAAGGCACCAATACAAGGACATTCTGAGATGATGCGCGCCAGCCAGAAGACTATGCCTTTGGCGCGCCAGAACAATATAAAGAATAAGCCACCTGATAAGAGGAGCAGAGAGCGAAGCCGAGAGCAACACGATACTTGGGAACAGCATCGGAACGCAGATATGGTGCACAGGATGATCATGTAGAATAGGGCTGCGCGACTCAAGGATGCGCGAGAGATAACTTGCGCACAGTCTGGCGCATCTGACAGACCTAATACGCGAAACTTCACGTTTTCTATCTCTTTACCCTCCGATCATATCGACTACTCTTATTATTCTGATATTAACTCACTTGAATCTTTGCCATGCAGAAAAGATGATGACACGGAAGGAGGCAAATGTTCAAGTGTGGGGGAGCTAAACCGTGTGCTATGAGTGCACATTTGCGTCGAGCTAACGACGTTAAACAAAGCACTCGTCGGAAGGTACTCCGACAAACTTAACTTAGATTATTTTCGTTTGTTTTGTGAGTGTTTAGTTTTAGTTTAGTTTTAGGTTTAGTTTTGATTTTGGGCCCAAGTGAGTTTTGGGCCATGCATGCATGTGGGCTTTATGCTATAAATATGTGATGTGGGGTTCATTTTGTGTCACTTTTCATTTTTCACTTATCTCACTAAAACACAAAAACCCAAAGCCACCAAGCCACCACCGCCGACGCCGCCACTGCCGCCGCCCAACCCAGAATTTTGAGATTTTTTGTCAGAACGTAGATCTTAGTGCAGGTATTCTATTGTCAAAATTTCAGTTGATTTGGAAAAGTTTTAGTTGTTCAATTTGACAGTAGAAGTTCTAGATCTAGATCTGCACCGTGCTCGCACGTGACAGGACACGCGCGCCAGTTCAGTTATTTCCGTGTTTTATTGTTGCTTATCATGTCAATCAGTTTGAACCAAACCAAGAAACTGGACTTCGACATCAAATATAGGATGTACAGTAGGTGCGAGGTGCTTCCTACAGTTTTTGTGGACGATGGCTTCTTGCACGAGATGGGATTGTACAAAGAGGTACATGCAGCCTTTGCCGCCACTGGATGGGCAGCGTTTATAGATCTGTCCTTGGATACAGATGTGGAGGACACACTCGAGTTCCTTGCGTCATACCAGGGACTCGCGGACAGGATTAGGTACCGCCACGGGGCGTGTACTATGAGGCCACGCCATCACAGTTTGGCGCAGTTATGGGTTTGGACAGGATGCCGGGTGCGCAGGTTGATGAGCATTCAGATCAGGAGGCGTGGGATGATTGGACGGATGGGAGCAAAGCATATGCCGGAGGAAGGAGCCTCGGTACGGAGCTCTTGGACCCGAAGATGTTTTATTTGCAGCGGCTCATATCTCACTCCATACTCGGGCGCTACAATGGATCTCAGCGCCCTGGACTGATGGACATGGAGATCCTCAAGGGTCTCTACTACGGGAAGAAGGTGCGCTACACGCGCTTGCTCACCAGCTATTGGGAAGCTGTGAGCATGAAGGGGCCGCTGCTATGCGGAGGTCTGATCACGCACTTCCTACGTGCGCTACACATGGAACCTTGGCTTGAAGAGCACACCATAGTACGGGCTGAGTACCTGACGCGCCAGAAGATGCGCCTGTACAAAGGTATTAAGGTTCGCGCGGATGGTACCGCATACTGGAGCTATCGGTACGGATTGGAAAACTACAGAGTTGCACCAGTTGAGGTCGTGCCAGAGGTAGTGGCGCAAGAGTCAGCGGCACTGACGTGCGTAATATATGTGAATAAATATTCCTACACGCAACTCAAAAGAATTTATAGAACTAGGAAGTGACCTAGTGTCGAACCCAAGGGAATAGTGGAATCAGGTTATATTTCAAACTCGATTACTAGCCTTTTAATTCTTTAGTTTCAATTACTAGCTTTAATTTTAGTTCTTAAGCGTCTTGTTTATTCAGAAGGCAGTGTTCAAAAGGCAATGTTTAAAAGGC
Source organism: Sedum album (assembly GCA_006409495.1). Classification (NCBI taxonomy): domain Eukaryota; kingdom Viridiplantae; phylum Streptophyta; class Magnoliopsida; order Saxifragales; family Crassulaceae; genus Sedum; species Sedum album. Next base: position 5,800 of record QZGG01002662.1, read on the forward strand.
AATATTCAAAGGCAATGTTTAAAAAAGGTTTTGTTATCAAATATTAAAAACTATGACAAGGATGAGAATCCTCTACTAATACTTATGGTTTCACTCAAACAAGATATATAAATCCTCACTCTCGAATGTTGATTTATATTATAGTTATGAATTTCCTTCTTGATGACAATTTAATCTAGAATGTATAGTTATATGATAATATAAATCCTCACTCTCGAATGTTGGATTTATATTATAGAATTTAGACTGAGTAGCATTAGCATACGAATCCTCACTCTCGAATGTTGGATTCGCACGTAAACATCTACTCAACTAGCTTACTCACTCTCGAATGTTGGAATTTCACTAGTCTGTCTAAATACGCTTATTAATACATTCATGCACCAAATATACTCGCTGCTCTCGCTTTGCTAATATACTCGATCTAATGGTTGTATTGATTCCTAAATAATCTAAGTTCACCTCTCTCGGTCCCTCCTAGAATACTACTCCGACCTACTTCTAGATGTTTTGTCAGGACACCTAATTTATGAAGATTAAACTCGGGTGTGATTCAACACACATAATAGTCATACAAGAATTGATTCATATAAATTAAATAATCATGTTCTAGTTATTCATAAGCATTAGAGATTCATCAAATCCTCATCATAAAGAAACTACTCACTCATCTCGAGTGATAAAGCAAACATATTCAAACGATTGTAAAGTAAAACGATTGTAAATAAAACAAGAGTAAAGTTTAGAAATTCTCAGTGATTGATGATCCACGGTCGAGCTCCAAAGCTGCTGCTATTCTCCTCGGTATCTCGAGTACAAAATCTGGTTGTATAATCTTCAATAATTCAATCGGTATCTTGAGCTCTCTCGGCTCTCTCTCTTCTTCACTTGGTTTACTCGACTATGATCAATCACTTTATTATTTCAGCCCCCGTAGGTAGCTCGGGCAGCAGCAGCCAACCTTCTTCAAAGTCTTGTGATGCTTATATAGTGTAATCAAGGGCTCGAGTGACTTGAGAAGTCTTGCTTTAACTCCCTTCATAATGGCCGAGTAAATGTAGAGTTAAGCTTATCTTCATGCATTTAATCCTCGAGTGGAATGAAAGGTTTGGCTTATCTTCATGTATTAAATCTTGTATTGAATCACTCGAGTTAATGAGATAATCCACACGAAGGGTCTTGGTCACGTGACAACTTGCTCGAGCAGCATATTTACTCGGTCGAGTAACTTGAGTCTTCGGCTTGTTTTGCTCGAGTAAGGTACTTTAGTGCACTCGGTCTAAGAATTGCAGAAATGCTTCCAATTACGTCTGATTTAGGCCGAATTCACGTGCTTTTCCTCATATTTCCATTTATGCTCCTTCGTAAAGTGTAAACCGTGCTTTTGACCTGAAACATCAATCAAAGTATCAAAAGTAATATATTTTACATTATAATCATATGAAATAAGCATGAAAGTAGGGGCTTAAAATAGACATTTCTAACACTGATCAAAATACCCCACACTTAATCCTTGTTCGTCCCGAACAAGTATTAAGCTTATTTCTTACTCCTGAGATTTCTAAGTTAATCTAATCCTAGTTCACTGTCGTAGAAAATCACGAATGCATTTAGCATATGCATTAAGCCTTTAAACCTCTAGGCTGCCCTAGCGGACGAGTTTTAGTCTCGTGAGAGTTTTCAGATAACGGAATACTCACAAATCCTGCACATCATCCATTCATCATATTCATTTACATAGCTAGTCAATTCAACAAACATTCTTTTGCATTATTCTTTAATCAAAACACTTCAAAGTATAGCTGATCATTCATGGCATGAGAAATCATTGAAAATCACTTCAAATCACGATAGTCATAAATTTCAACGTAACTCGAGCAATAAGAAACTAACCTTGATTGACCTTCTCTCCATTCCCAACTTACACCGAAAATCACAAAGTAAAACACAATATTCAAGAGGAGTTTCACCGAACCAATCACCTATGCTAGCAAGGGCTAGTCCATAAGGTCAAGGTCAAGAATTCTTGCCCAAGAATTAGACTACACGTCGTAATCCATAAGAGTAGAGGAATTCCGGATAATTACCACATATTTCATGAATTTTTCTCTCAAAAGCATGTCATGCCTACGTACATAAGTACAAGGATCGTCCCTAAGCAATTCTCAATGGTTATCATTCGACAGCTTCACTCGAGTCGCAAAATTATTTAGGCAACAGCAAGGACTTAAGTGGGGAAACGAATTAATATTTTTTTTTTTTATAATATTTTTTTTTTTTTTTTTTTTTTTCAAAACAAATACTTTCAAGGGGGAACTTACCTTCCTAACCCTCGGCAATTTTTCTTGTTTTGTCAAAGCAGATACTTTCAAGGGGGAACTTACCTTCCTAACCCTCGGCAAATGCTCGACTTTATTGGATAACCCCACACTTAAGACTTGACTAGATGCCAAAATATTAACTCGAGTGTTACAACAAATGCACCATATATTACGAGATATGCTTAAGTCACCTAAAGGCAATACAATAACCTTTTGAAATATTATCCATTTTGTTCAAAATTTTCCTCTATGAAATTGGATAAAACTTAGCTTTTCTCAAGGTGTTATGTCAAAAATTTCTAAGAAAAATCAAACTAGGCAAGCTCTTATGTTAAGTCACAAGAAATAAATTTTCTATCATGAAAGTCGTTCAATTCAAAATTTTCAATTCATGAGTTTCTCAGCAAACATTTTTAATCTAAGTGTTCGGTCTTGTTTAGCATGTTTAATTGACATTTTTCAACGTGTTTTTCATTTAAATAGTAGGATGTATGCAAATTTTTAAAAGTATGCAATGTATATATCATGAAAATTTGTATGCATACTACTCCCCACCCCACACTTAAAAATTTGCTTAGTCCCTAAGCAATAAATTAAGATTAAGGTGTAGAGATACTTAGCTGGTTGTCGAGTATTTCGTTCTTGACATTATTCTTCGTATCTTGACTTTCCAATGCGCTGCACATGTATCATTCTTGCCAATGCTAACAAAGATTTGTCATTATATAACAAACAAAGCAAAACATGATAGATAAGTAAGTTAAAATGTTCAAACAAGTGCAAATGTCAAGTACTCGATCAATTTATTTTCTAGTTGTGAAAGTTGGTTTTTATGGTTGTGTTGATTGTTTGTTTGGGAGATTATGATGTGTTCGGGTGTTTTAAGTATTCGAAAGTTTCATAACAGACTCGTGGATAGGGCTTATTCGGTGTCATCCTCGTGCATAATATATCCAAATCATCCTTGATCATGGATCTTCCCTTATCACTATGAAGGTATAGGCAATTAAGTCCTTGTTTCCCAAACGAAATTTCCATTCTTTCACAACTTCTATCTTGTGACTTCTTAACTCGACCACTCTCCATTTGGTTAAGTGAATAAATAAAAATCGGTCGAGTTAGGGTTTGTTTTGTGTAGTTGGGCTAGGTTTGTTTAATGTTTAAGGTGATATGGCCCAAAAGTTTGATTCGGTCGAGTGAACCAGATGACTCGACCGAATGAAGAGTTTATTCGGTTTAAGGATAGGTTCACTCGGTCGAGTGAATTTCGTACTTGGTCGAGTGGGCTCGGCCAAAATTCAGAATTTAATTGAGTTTTTATTTTTGTTCAAGGTGTTTTAATTCTGAATTTATTTTTAGTAACCCTAAAATTGGTAAGAGATAAATTTCTTCTTTATTATTTTAACTTTGTTTTCCAAACAAAGACATGATTATTTGTAGAAGAAATAGGAAAATAAGGTTTAATCACTCATCAGACTCGATCTCTATTGGTTCTCCTCTAGGCTTGCGAAATTCTTTGATAGTCACCCTACGAACCTCATACCACTCAATACCCGAATTATTTTTCTTAGGTTTCTTGGACTGTGTCTTGCTCGAGGTAGCTTTTTCCTTACCCTTATCTTTGCTTGTATCATTGAAGTTCCCAACCGCGCGCGCGTTCTCGGAGGGGTCTTCTTCCTCTTCTACTTCCTTATAGGCAAATTCCAATCTGGCGGGTTTTTTGGCTAAGAATGCTAATTTCCTTAAAGGTTAAAGTCCAATTCTCGAATTCTGTGTATCTCTCGGTAGAATAAATTGGCAACCGATTGCTATGCTAGTATCTCTGAAGTACAACCCACGTACTGTGAAGAGTAGTATGCCTGCTGCATACCCTTGAACATAGTTGTAAACACATCAAACCAATTGATGTGTTCATCTTGGTCGAGTGCCCACATAATGTTCAAGTCCTCTCGGGTAACTACATCAACAGTTTCGGGTTGGCAATTAATATTCGTAGCAATCAACGATGCACGTACTTCCAAACGGGATTCTTAATAGAGGATGGTGAAGGGTAGTCTCCAATGAAATCTTGGCGGCTAATGTCTTTCCAAATCTGAATTCTTTGTTGTTCCGTAGCCAAGTGACAAAGTCCTCCTTCAGGAAATCCAAGATGTCTATATGCTTCTTGTCTAGTCCAATAAAAATCCAAATCTTGAATTCTGAATTTCCATCCTTCATAATCATATGCAAAACCTCCTTCACAGGTTCAAACGAAGCAATGAACTCATAGACAAGTTCCTTATAGCATTGCTTGTTGAAAACAACATCCACATCGAGTGAAGCTCGGTTAAACATGTCATAAACTTTGGCACTAATGCCAAGGCTTTGCATTGTCTTGTCATGAAGGGCTATCGAGCTCACCAAAGGCTTGAGTCGGTTTACATCTTCATAATCTTTCATAGGTTCGTGCATGGTCTATGTGTCAAAATTTGGTGGGTAGGATGGGTCATAGGTGTGAACAAACTCAACATGAGTTCTTCTTTGGGAGGGTGCATTGGTTTTTGGCTAGTAGGTTGGATTGAGACATGTTGCTCGAGTATGTAGAATCGGTCGAGTATGGTGATTCGGTCGAGTATGGTGAGTATGCCATGCTACTCGATCGGTTCTTATATTATATAATTTTGGAAGCTCTAGGGTTACTCGAGTATTAACTTACCTAATAAAGTGTGATAAATATTTGTATATCAAAGGTTTCTAATAATGGAATATTAAATCAAAGATTTAATCAAGGATTTAATATATGAAGTTATGAATATTTATTAGGGTACTCGAGATATTTTATTTTTAGGAAAGAATTGGGCTAGGTGCTCGAGTGGGCTTTGGTTACTAATCTGATTTTTCTAATTTGGGCCGAGTTGTTTAAGTGTTGGTATGTTACTCGACCGAATGATCCATAGATTCGGTCGAGTGAAGCAATGTCCTTTTGCTTCACTTTGCGCTTTAAAACTTGGCGTTCTAAGGGTAAATGCAATAGAAACATGTACGCGCAAGTTCAAGTTAACAACAAAGTACCGCAAACGGTACGTCCAAAAGTTTCAAAACAAACACAAATAAACAACTAAAAGAGGCTTTCCTAGCACTCTTCCCACTCGAAGCTAGTCCTTCTTCATCTTTTTCTTTCCTTTCCGGTCAGCGCGCTTGGGCATTTCCTTTGTACATACCCATTCCTTGCTCCTCCTATCCATCAACGTCATAGTGACCAAACGGGCGGTATCGAGCGGTCTAAAATCTCCTTGCTTTTAAACAAAAATATGAGCGTTCCGCGAGGCAAGAGATGAAAGATGAGCAACCGAGTGCTTTACTCTTTTCCTTAGGGTTGATCATCTTCTTGAACCGCTCGGTGAAGACATAAAACCAATCAATGGAGTCTCCTCGCTCCATGAAGTACATCAAATCCAAGTCTTCCCGAGATACTCGAGCACCTTGGTCAACTCGAGTGTTGATGTTCGTAGAAATAATCCGATGGATGTATTTCCATACTCCATCCGTTAGGCACTTGGGTGAGCAATTAGGGTCATATTCTCGCATACCGGTTAGCTTCCTCCATACTTCCAATCTCATCTCATCCGTGCAAAATGGAATAACACCTCCGGGAGAGAACCATTCTCCATCCATATCCTCCTTCTCCTCCTTGAATTCTTTTCCATTAATCTCAAACTCCCACGACACACACTCATTCTTATAAACGGTTCAAAACTTGTGAAGAACTCGGTCACAAGGTGTGGTGTGTCGGCTTCCCCATCAAATACTCCCACTCGATCAAACCGGCATTGATAAATATGTTGTCCACAATCTCATAAATTCCAAGCTCAATCATAGTAGGTTTGTGAGGTGCAACGGAACTTACCACTTCCTTCTTGTTCGAGCCAAAGAAGAGTTGAGTAAGCCGTGGTTGTTGAAATGGTTTCCTAAAGCTTAGTTGAGTGCCCGGGTTGTAAACCGTAAATCTCCTTGCTAGGGATTTGGTTCTTCCCATGCTTGATCCTTGTCCGCTCGACATTGTTGAGAAATTGAGGTTTGAGGGTTTGGTCGAGTGAATCGGTGGCTAGGGATTTTGGATCTTGAGAGTGATGTTGAAGCGGTCGAGTAGGTGGAGTAAAGGTGGTCGAGTGATGTTTAGGGTTTTCTAAATTGGACCAATTTCCAATGGGCCCAATTAAATTGGTCTAATTAAATTAGAACAATTTCCTATATGACCAAATTTAATTGGTCAAGTTGGTCCAATGATATTTAAATTTAATTATAATTTTTTTATTTTGTTTTTTTTGGTGGTGTGATTCGGTCGAGTAAGATTTTTACTCGATCGAATGGGGGATTAAATATTTAAACGAATTTATTTAAGTTTTTGGTTTGACTCAATTCGGTCGAGTAAGAATCTTACTCGATCGAGTGAAATAGGAATTCATTTAAATTGTTTAATCTATATTAATTTGGGTCACGTGACTCGGTCGAGTTGGTGGTTTACTCGATCGAGTGAAAGAATTTAACCCCGGAATTTTCCCAAATAATATTCTACCCCACACCTAAATTTTTCCTAATCTAGAAAACAATAAAGTGCGGAAAAATAAATGCGGAAAAATAAATACTTACTGGCCTAGATTAACGTCCTGGCAAGGACGTAGCCGTGTCTTCATATAAAGAAACACACTCAAGAAGTCCTTTGCTAGGATCCCTTCTCGAGAGGATATGCTCCACTTCTTAGTTACCCGACCTCATAGAGATCGAGTTGCTCTACTAGATAGCATTGGTCTCCAGCATGATAAATCTTCAGTCTATGTCCGTTGACCTTAAATGTGTTTCCTTCCTTGTTTAATAATTCCACGTGTCCGTCGTCAAAAACTTTAGATATCTTGAATGGTCCGGACCACTTGGAACGTAATTTTCCCGGAAATAATCTCAACCTAGTGTTGTAGAGTAGCACTTCGTCTCCTACTGTGAATCTCTTCTCAATGATTTTCTTATCGTGCCACTTTTTTGTTTTCTCTTTGTAGACTCTCGCGCTTTCATAGGCATTTAGGCGTATCTCCTCGAGTTCATGTAATTGAAGAATACGGTGTTCCCTGCAGCTCTAGCATCGAAATTCATCTTCTTGATAGCCCACATGGCTTTGTACTCGATCTCTACCGGTAAGTGACAAGCTTTTCCGAAGATAAGTTTGTATGGAGACATACCAATAGGGGTCTTGTAGGCTGTCCTATAAGCCCATAGTGCGTCATCTAGCTTCGACGCCCATTCCTTCCTTGCTCCTGAAATGGTCTTTTCTAAAATAGCTTTGATCTCTCTATTGAAACTTCTACTTGACCACTGGTTTGGGGATGGTAAGGTGTCGAAATCTTGTGATATACTCCATGTTTTCGAAGCATCTTCTCGAGTTGTTTCTCCTTAAAGTGCGTTCCATTGTCACTAATGATAGTTCGAGGTACACCATATCTAGGGAAAATGATCTTCTTAAATAACTTTCTTACGGACTTGGCATCGCATGTGGGTGTGGCTATGGCTTCTATCCACTTAGACACATAGTCAACCGCTACTAGAATATACTTGTTTCCGTAAGATGAAGGAAAAGGTCCCATGAAATCAATTCCCCATACATCAAAAATTTCTACTTCGAGTATACCCTTCTGAGGCATCTGATCTCTCCTCGAGATGTTTCCCGATCTTTGGCAAGCGTCGCACGATTGAACATACTTATGAGCATCTTGAAAAATAGTTGGCCAATAGAATCCCGATTGCAATACTCGAGCGGCTGTCTTGGATGTGGATCCGTGTCCTCCCGAGAATGAAGAATGACATTCGCGTAAGATTCTATGTTGATCTTTTTCTGCTACACGTACGATATATGCCATCGACTCCTAACTTATAAAGATAAGGTTCGTCCCAATAGTATCGAGTAGCGTCTCGGAGAAATTTCTTCTTTTGTGCATACGTGATCTCTGGTGGTAGTGTTCCACAAACAAGATAGTTCACAAAATCTGCGTACCAAGGGTCTTTGTCTTGAGCTGAGTCTATGGAGAGCAAGTATTCTCCTAGGAATGAATCCTTGATAGGGTCTCCACTTCCTTTATCTTCTAAGGTAGTCTCGAGTCTAGATAAATGGTCGGCTACTACGTTCTCGACTCCTTTCTTGTCTCTGATCTCTATGTCGAACTCTTGCAATAAAAGGATCCATCTAATAAGTCTTGGTTTTGCGTCCTTTTTGTTCATCAAGTATTTGAGTGCTGCGTGATCCGAGTAAACAATGGTCTTTGATCCAACGAGGTATTGTCTGAATTTTTCGAATGCGTAAACTACCGCTAACATCTCCTTCTCGGTTGTGGTGTAGTTTTCTTGTTGCATCGAGTGCCTTGCTCGTGTATTGAATGACATGAAGACGTTTATCAACTCTCTGTCCGAGGCATGCTCCAATCGCTCCGTCGCTTGCATCGCACATTAGTTCGAACGGTAAATCCCAATTTGGTGCTCGAACGATCGGGGCAGTTGTGAGTAACTTCTTTAACGTCTCGAACGCTTCATGACATTTATCATCAAACACGAACTTAACATCGTTAGCGAGAAGGTTTGTGAGTGGTTTTGCTATCTTCGAGAAGTCTTTGATAAATCTTCTGTAGAATCCGGCGTGTCCGAGAAAGCTTCTAATACCTCGTACATCCTTAGGCGGTGGAGCTTCTCGATCACCTCGATCTTGGCTTTGTCGACTTCTATTCCTCGTTTTGAAACTAGTGTCCGAGCACTATTCCTTCTTGAACCATAAAATGACATTTCTCCCAGTTTAGAACTAGGTCCATTCAATGCATCGGCTAGAACTTTGATAGATTCGATAAACAATCGTCAAACGAGTCCCGTAAACTGAAAAATCATCCATAAAAACTTCCATAGTCTTCTCGAGGTACTCGGAGAAAATGGACATCATACACCGTTGAAAAGTTCCCGGAGCGTTGCATAACCCGAAAGGCATTCTTCTATACGCGAACGTTCCATATGGACATGTGAACGTGGTCTTCTCTTGATCCTCGGGGTGGATAGGTATTTGGAAAAATCCACTATACCCGTCGAGGAAACAAAAGTACTCGTGCCCGGAAAGTCTCTCCAACATTTGATCCACGAATGGAATAGGGAAATGGTCTTTTTTAGTTGCTTTATTAAGTTTTCTATAATCGACACACATCCTATATCCGGTTACGGTTCTAGTGGGGATTAATTCATCATTTTCGTTTTTAACTACGGTTAATCCTCCTTTCTTTGGAACGACGTGGATTGGGCTAACCCAATCTGAATAGGGGATCGAGTATATGATTCCTGCATCTCTAAGTTTTGTTATTTCTTTCAGAACAACTTCACCTAATTTGGGATTTAGTCTCCTAAGAAACTCCCTAGATGGTTTTGCGTCATCGCATAAACGAATCCTATGCATGCATACGTCGGGACTAATTCCTTTTAAATCATCTATAGAGTGTCCTATAGCATCTTTATGTGTACGTAAAACATGCATGAGTTTCATAGTTTCATTTTGATTTAGCAAAGCACTAATTACTGGCGAAAATTTTTCTGAAACTAAAAATTCGTACCTTAGATTTGGTGGAAGAGGTTTCAATTCCTGACCAAATTCATTACCTTTGCTCGAGTTGCTTATGATTGTAAGTTCCTGCTCGGTTAGTTCTTGCTCGGTCAAATTCTGCTCGACCGAAAATGACTCGGTCGAGTACTCGGTTTCATCCATGAGATTCGACATATTTTCATCTTTCTTTCCTTCACTTTCAATAAATGTTAGCGCGGAAATATCAACTATATCACTATTTGAGATATTAGCATCAAACAAATCACAGTCCAAAGAGCACAAGTAGGTGCTTTCATCATTTTAGAAAGATAAAATTTTACCTTGTCCTCACCTAGGTCCAACTCGATTGAACCATCGCCACAATTTATCAATGCCTTGACAGTGTTTAAAAATGGTCTTCCCATAATAACAGGAATTTCAGCATAAGGGTTATCATCCATTTCTAACACATAAAAATCCACAGGAACATAGAATTCTCCAATTTTAACAGGCATATCTTCTAGCACACCAATTGGTATTCGTTTAGACCTATCAGCTAGTTGACGCGTGCAATATAGTTGATAAACATTCCAAACACGCAACTCAAAAGAATTTATAGAACTAGGGGTGACCTAGTGTCGAACCCAAGGGAACAGTGGAATCAAGTTATGTTTCAAACTCGATTACTAGCTTTTTAATTCTTTAGTTTCAATTACTAGCTTTAACTTTAGTTCTTAAGCGTCTTGTTTATTTAGAAGGCAGTGTTCAAAAGAAGTGATTAAAAGAAAAGGTTTGTTATCAAATATTAAAAACTATGACAAGGATGAGAATCCTCTACTAATACTTATGGTTTCACTCGAACAAGATATATAAATCCTCACTCCCGTGTTAGACTTATATTATAGTTATGAATTTCCTTCTTGATGACAATTTAATCTAGAATGTATAGTTATATGATAATATAAATCCTCACTCCCGTGTTAGATTTATATTATAGAATTTAGACTGAGTAGCATTAGCATACGAATCCTCACTCCCGAATGTTGGATTCACACCTAAACATCTACTCAACTAGAGTTTCCTCACTCCCGTGTTAGAATTTCACTAGTCTTGTCTAAAAACGCTTGTTATTACATTCATGCACCAAATATACTCGCTGCTCCCGCTTTGCTAATATACTCGATCTAATGGTTGTATTGATTCCTAAATAATCTAAGTTCACCTCCCGGTCCTTCCCTAGAAAATACTACTCCGACCTACACTTCTAGATGTTTTGTCAGGACACCTATTTTATGAAGATTAAGCTCGGGTATGATTCAACACACGCAATCATCATACAAGAATTGATTCATATAAATTTAATAATCATGTTCTAGTTATTCATAAGCATTAGAGATTCATCAAATCCTCATCATAAAGAAAACTACTCACTCATCTCGAGTGATAACACAAACATATTCAAACAATTGTAAAGTAAAACGATTGTAAATAAAATAAGAATGAAGTTTAGAAATTCTCAGTGATTGATGATCCACGGTCGAGCTCCAAAGTTGCTGCTATTCTCCTCGGTATCTTGAGCTCTCTCGGCTCCTTCTCTTCTTCAAATGGTTTACTCGACTGGATCACTTTATTATTTCAGCCCCCGTAGGTAGCTCGGGCAGCAGCAGCCAACCTTCTTCTTAGGTCTTGTGTTGCTTATATAGTGTAGTTCATTAGGGCTTCGAGTGACTTGAGGAGTCTTGCTTTAACTTCATCCATAAATGGCCGAGTAAATGTAGAGTTATTCCTTATCTTCTCATTTAATCCTCGAGTAGAATGAAAGGTCTTCATTTATCTTCATGTATTAATCTTGTATTGAATGGCTCGAGTTAATGAAATAATCCACACGAAGGGTCTTGGTCACGTGACAACTTGCTCGAGCACCATATTTACTCGGTCGAGTAACTTGAGTCTTCGGCTGTTTTGCTCGGGTAAGGTACTTTAATGCACTCGGTCTAAGAATTGCAGAAATGCTTCCAATTACGTCTGATTTAGGCCGAATTCACGTGCTTTTCCTCATATTTCCATTTATGCTCCTTCGTAAAGTGTAAATCGTGTATTTGACCTGAAACATCAATCAAAGTATCAAAAGTAATATATTTTACGTTCAAATCATATGAAATAAGCATGAAAGTAGGGGCTTAAAATAGACATTTTTAACACTGATCAAATACCCCACACTTAATCCTTGTTCGTCCCGAACAAGTATTAAGCTTATTTCTTACTCCTGAGATTTCTAATGTTTATCTAATCCTAGTTCACTGTCGTAGAAAATCACGAATGCATTTAGCATATGCATTAAGCCTTTAAACCTCTAGGCTGCCCTAGCGGACGAGTTTTAGTCTCGTGAGAGTTTTCAGATAACGGAATACTCACAAATCCTATAAAGCACAACATCCATTTATCGTATTCATTTTCATAGCTAGTCAATTCAACAAACATTCTTTTGCATTATTCTTTAATCTAGAACACTTCAAAGTATAGCTGATCATTCACGGCATGAGAAATCATTGAAAATCACTTCATCACGATAGTCATATAATTTCAACGTAACTCGAGCAATAAGAAACTAACCTTGATTTGACCTTTCTCTCCATTCCCAACTTACACCGAAAATCACAAAGTAAAAACACAATTTTAAGAGGAGTTTCACCGAACCAATCACCTATGCTAGCAAGGGCTAGTCCATAAGGTCAAGGTCAAGAATTCTTGCCCAAGAATTAGACTACACGTCGTAATCCATAAGAGTAGAGGAATTCCGGATAATTACCACATATTTCATGAATTTTTCTCTCAAAAGCATGTCATGCCTACGTACACAAGTACAAGGATCGTCCCTAAGCAATTCTCCATGGTTATCATTCGACAGCTTTACTCGAGTCGCAACATTATTCAGGCAACAGCAAGGACTTAAGTGGGGAAACGAATGTATTTTTTTTTTTATAATAATTTTTTTCTTTTCATATTTTTTTTCCTTCTTTCTTTTTTAGCAAAACAGATACTTTCAAGGGGGAACTTACCTTCCTAACCCTCGGCAATTGTTTCCTTGCTTTGTCAAAGCAGATACTTTCAAGGGGGAAATAAATTTTATTTTCTTTCCTAACCCTCGGCAAATGCTCGACTTTATTGGATAACCCCACACTTAAGACTTGACTGGATGCCAAAATATTAACTCGAGTGTTACAACAAATGCACCATATATTACGAGATATGCTTAAGTCACCTAAAGGCAATGCAATAACTTTTTGAAATATTATCCATGTTTTGTTCAAAATTTTCCTCTATGAAATATTATCCATGTCTTGTTTAGCATGTTTAATTGACATTTTTCAACGTGTTTTTCATTTAAATTGTAGGATGTATGCAAATTTTTAAAAGTATGCAATGTATATATCATGAAAATTTGTATGCAAACTAATCCCCACCCCACACTTAAAAGTTTGCTTAGTCCCTAAGCAATAAATTAAGATTAAGGTGTAGAGATACTTAGCTGGTTGTCGAGTATTTCGTTCTTGACATTTTTCATCGTATCTTGACTTTCCAATGCGCTGCACATGTATCATTCTTGCAATGCTAACAAAGATTTGTCATTATATAACAAACAAAGCAAAACATGATAAATAATCAGTTAAAATGTTTCAAACAAGTGCAAGTGTCGAGTACTCGATCAATCTTGGTCGAGTAGTGAAAGTTGGTTTTTACGGATTGTTCTGATTGTTTGGGAGATTATGATGTCCTAAGTATTCGGAATTTGATTCATAACAGACTCGTGGATAGGGGCTTATTCGGTGTCATCCTTGTGCATAATATATCCAAATCATCCTTGATCATGGATTTTCCCTTATCACTATGCAGGTATAGGCAATTAAGTCCTTGTTTCCCAAACGAAATTTCCATTCTTTCACAACTTCTATCTTGTGCTTCCTTAACTCGACCACTCTCCATATGGTCTTAAGTGAATAAATAAATTCGGTCGAGTTAGGGTTTGATTTTGTGTAGTTGGGCTAGGTTTTGTTCAATGTTTAAGGTGATATGGCCCATAAGTTTATTCGGTCGAGTGAACCAGATGACTCGACCGAATGGAAGAGTTTAAGTTCGGTTTAAGTGTAGGTTCACTCGGTCGAGTGACATTCTTAGTTGGTCGAGTGGGCTCGGCCAAAATTCAGAATTTAATTGAGTTTTTATTTTTGTTCAAGGTGTTTTAATTCTGAATTTTATTATATGGTAACCCTAAAATTTGGTAAGTGATAAATTTCTTCTTTATTGATAACTTTGTTTTCCAAACAAAGACATGATTATTTGTGGAAGAAATAAAAATAAGGTTTAATCATCATCAGACTCGATCTCAATTTGTTCTCCTCTAGGCTTGCGAAATTCTTTGATAGTCACCCTACGAACCTCATACCACTCAATACCCAAATTATTTTTCTTAGGCTTCTTGGACTGTGTCTTGCTCGAGGTAGCTTTTTCCTTACCCTTATCTTTGCTTGTATCATTGAAGTTCCCAACCGAGCGCGCGTTCTCGGAGGGGTCGTCTTCCTCAGTTACATCCTTATAGGCAAATTCCAATCTAGCGGGTTTTTGGCTAGGAATGCTAATTTCCTTAAAAGGTTAAAGTCCAATTCTCGAAATTCTGTGTATCTCTCGGGTAGAATAAATTGACAACCAATGGCTATGCTAGTGATCAATGAAGTACAACCCACGTACTGTGAAGAGTAGTATGCCTGCTGCATACCCTTGAACATAGTTGTAAACACATCAAACCAATTGATGTTCATCTTGGTCGAGTGCCCACATAATGTTCAAGTCCTCTCGGGTAACTACATCAACAGTTTCGGGTTGGCAATTAATATTCGTAGCAATCAAACGATGCACGTACTTCCAAACGGGATTCTTAATAGAGGATGGTGAAGGGTAGTCTCCAATGAAGTCTTGGCGGCTAATGTCTTTCCAAATCTGAATTCTTTGTTGTTCCGTAGCCAAGTGACAAAGTCCTCCTTCAGGAAATCCAAGATGTCTATATGCTTCTTGTCGAGTCCAATAAAAATCCAAATCTTGAATTCTGAATTTCCATCCTTCATAATCATATGCAAAACCTTCTCCTTCACAGGTTCAAACGAAGCAATGAACTCATAGACAAGTTCCTTATAGCATTGCTTGTTGAAAACAACATCCACATCGAGTGCAGCTCGGTTAAACATGTCATAAACTTTGGCACTAATGCCAAGGCTTTGCATTGTCTTGTCATGAAGGGCTATCGAGCTCACTAAAGGCTTGAGTCGGTTTGCATCTTCAAATAATCTTTCATAGGTTCGTGCATGGTCTATGTTGTCAAAATTTGGTGGGTAGGATGGGTCATAGGTGTGAACAAACTCAACATGAGTTCTTCTTTGGGAGGGTGCATTGGTGTTTTTGGCTAGTAGGTTGGATTGAGACATGTTGCTCGAGTATGTAGAATCGGTCGAGTATGGTGATGGTCGAGTTGGTGATATGCCATGCTACTCGATCGGTTCTTATATTAGTATATCTAATTTGGAAGCTCTAGGTTACTCGAGTATTTAACTTACCTAATAAAGTGTGATAAATATTTGTATATCAAGGTTTCTAATAATGGAATATTAAATCAAAGATTTAATCAAAGATTTAATCAAGGATTTAATATATGGAAGTTATGAATATTTATTAGGGTTACTCGAGATATTTTTTTTAGGAAAGAATTGGGCTAGGTGCTCGAGTGGGCTTTGGTTAAAAATCTGATTTTTCTAATTTGGGTCGAGTTGTTTAAGTGTTGGTGTTACTCGACCGAATGATCCATAGATTCGGTCGAGTGAAGCAATGTCCTTTTGCTTCACTTTGTGCTTTAAAACTTGGCGACTCTAAGGGTAAATAGCAATAGAAAACAAGTACGCGCAAGTTCAAGTTAACAACAACAAAGTACCGCAAACGGTACGTCCAAAAAGTTCCAACAACAAACACAAATAAACAACAAAAAGAGGCTTTCCTAGCACTCTTCCCACTCGAAGCTAGTCCTTCGTTCATCTTCTTCTTTCCTTTCCGGTCAGCGCGCTTGGCATTTCCTTTGTACATACCCATCCTTGCTCCTCCTATCCATCAACGTCATAGTGACCAAACGGGCGGTATCGAGCGGTCTAAAATCTCCTTGCTTTTAAACAAAAATGAGCGTTCCGCGAGGCAAGTGATAAAGATGAGCAACCGAGTGCTTTACTCTTTTCCTTAGGGTTGATCATCTTCTTGAACCGCTCGGTGAAGACATAAAACCAATCAATGGAGTCTCCTCGCTCCATGAAGTACATCAAATCCAAGTCTTCCCGAGATACTCGAGCACCTTGGTCAACTCGAGTGTTGATGTTCGTAGAAATAATCCGATGGATGTATTTCCATACTCCATCCGTTAGGCACTTGGGTGAGCAATTAGGGTCATATCTCGCATACCGGTTAGCTTCCTCCATACTTCCAATCTCATCTCATCCGTGCAAAATGGAATAACACCTCCGGGAGAGAACCATTCTCCATCCATATCCCTTCTCCTCCTTGAATTCTTTTCCATTAATCTCAAACTCCCACGACACACATCATTCTCATTATAAACGGTTCAAAACTTGTGAAGAACTCGGTCACAAGGGTTGTGTGTCGGCTTCCCCATCAAATACTCCCACTCGATCAAACCGGCATTGATAAATATATTGTCCACAATCTCATAAATTCCAAGCTCAATCATAGTAGGTTTGTGAGGTGCAACGGAGCTTACCACTTCCTTCTTGTTCGAGCCAAAGAAGAGTTGAGTAAGCCGTGGTTGTTGAAATGGTTTCCTAAAGCTAGTTGAGTGCCCGGGTTGAAAACCGTAAACTCCTTGCTAGGGTCTTTGTTCTTCCCATGCTTGATCCTTGTCCGCTCGACATTGTTGAGAAATTTAGGTTTGAGGGTTTGGTCGAGTGAATCGGTGGCTTAGGGATTTTGGATTTGAGAGTGATGTTGAAGCGGTCGAGTAGGTGGAGTAAAGGTGGTCGAGTGATGTTTAGGGTTTTCTAAATTGGACCAATTTCCAATGGGCCCAATTAAATTGGTCTAATTAAATTAGAACAATTTCCTATATGACCAAATTTAATTGGTCAAGTTGGTCCAATGATATTTAAATTTTTTATAATTTATGTATTTTATTTTTATTTTTTATTTTGTTTTTGGGTGGTGTGATTCGGTCGAGTAAATTTTTACTCGATCGAATGGGGGGAATTAAATATTTAAACGAATTTATTTAAGTTTTTGGTCGACTCAATTCGGTCGAGTAAGAATCTTACTCGATCGAGTGAAATAGGAATTCATTTAAATTGTTTAATCTATATTAATTTGGGTCACGTGACTCGGTCGAGTTGGTGGTTTACTCGATCGAGTGAAAGAATTTAACCCCGGAATTTTCCCAAATAATATTCTACCCCACACCTATATTTTTCCTAATCTAGAAAACAATAAAGTGCGGAAAAATAAATGCGGAAAAATAAATACTTACTGGCCTAGATTAACGTCCTGGCAAGGACGTAGCCGTGTCTTCATATAAAGAAACACACTCGAGAAGTCCTTTGCTAGGATCCCTTCTCGAGAGGATATGCTCCACTTCTTAGTTACCCGACCTCATAGAGATCGAGTTGCTCTACTAGATAGCATTGGTCTCCAGCATGATAAATCTTCAGTCTATGTCCGTTGACCTTAAATGTGTTTCCTTCCTTGTCTAATAATCCACGTGTCCGTCGTCAAAAACTTTAGATATCTTGAATGGTCCGGACCACTTGGAACGTAATTTTCCCGGAAATAATCTCAACCTAGTGTTGTAGAGTAGCACTTCGTCTCCTACTGTGAATCTCTTCTCAATGATTTTCTTATCGTGCCACTTTTTTTGTTTCTCTTTGTAGACTCTCGCGCTTTCATAGGCATTTAGGCGTATCTCCTCGAGTTCATGTAATTGAAGAATACGGTGTTCCCTGCAGCTCTAGCATCGAAATTCATCTTCTTGATAGCCCACATGGCTTTGTACTCGATCTCTACCGGCAAGTGACAAGCTTTTCCGAAGATAAGTTTGTATGGAGACATACCAATAGGGGTCTTGTAGGCTGTCCTATAAGCCCATAGTGCGTCATCTAGCTTCGACGCCCATTCCTTCCTTGCTCCTGAAATGGTCTTTTCTAAAATAGCTTTGATCTCTCTATTTGAAACTTCTACTTGACCACTGGTTTGGGGATGGTAAGGTGTCGAAATCTTGTGATATACTCCATGTTTTCGAAGCATCTTCTCGAGTTGTTTCTCCTTAAAGTGCGTTCCATTGTCACTAATGATAGTTCGAGGTACACCATATCTAGGGAAAATGATCTTCTTAAATAACTTTCTTACGGACTTGGCATCGCATGTGGGTGTGGCTATGGCTTCTATCCACTTAGACACATAGTCAACCGCTACTAGAATATACTTGTTTCCGTAAGATGAAGGAAAAGGTCCCATGAAATCAATTCCCCATACATCAAAAATTTCTACTTCGAGTATACCCTTCTGAGGCATCTGATCTCTCCTCGAGATGTTTCCCGATCTTTGGCAAGCGTCGCACGATTGAACATACTTATGAGCATCTTGAAAAATAGTTGGCCAATAGAATCCCGACTGCAATACTCGAGCGGCTGTTTGGATGTGGATCCGTGTCCTCCCGAGAATGAAGAATGACATTCGCGTAAGATTCTATGTTGATCTTTTTCTGCTACACACGTACGATATATGCCATCGACTCCTAACTTATAAAGATAAGGTTCGTCCCAATAGTATCGAGTAGCGTCTCGGAGAAATTTCTTCTTTTGTGCATACGTGATTTGGTGGTAGCGTTCCACAAACAAGATAGTTCACAAAATCTGCGTACCAAGGGTCTTTGTTTGAGCTGAGTCTATGGATAGCAAGTATTCTCCTAGGAATGAATCCTTGATAGGGTCTCCACTTCCTTTATCTCTAAGGTAGTCTCGAGTCTAGATAAATGGTCGGCTACTACGTTCTCGACTCCTTTCTTGTCTCTGATCTCTATGTCGAACTCTTGCAATAAAAGGATCCATCTAATAAGTCTTGGTTTTGCGTCCTTTTTGTTCATCAAGTATTTGAGTGCTGCGTGATCCGAGTAAACAATGGTCTTTGATCCAACGAGGTATTGTCTGAATTTTTCGAATGCGTAAACTACCGCTAACATCTCCTTCTCGGTTGTGGTGTAGTTTTCTTGAGTTGCATCGAGTGCCTTGCTCGTGTATTGAATGACATGAAGACGTTTATCAACTCTCTGTCCGAGGCATGCTCCAATCGCTCCGTCGCTTGCATCGCACATTAGTTCGAACGGTAAATCCCAATTTTGCTAACGATCGGGGCAGTAACTTCTTTAACGTCTCGAACGCTTCATGACATTTATCATCGAACACGAACTTAACATCGTTAGCGAGAAGGTTTGTGAGTGGTTTTGCTATCTTCGAGAAGTCTTTGATAAATCTTCTGTAGAATCCGGCGTGTCCGAGAAAGCTTCTAATACCTCGTACATCCTTAGGCGGTGGGAGCTTCTCGATCACCTCGATCTTGGCTTTGTCGACTTCTATTCCTCGTTTTGAAACTAAGTGTCCGAGCACTATTCCTTCTTGAACCATAAAATGACATTTCTCCCAGTTTAGAACTAGGTCCCATCTCAATGCATCGAGCTAGAACTTTGATAGATTCGATAAACAATCGTCAAACGAGTCCCCGTAAACTGAAAAATCATCCATAAAAACTTCCATAGTCTTCTCGAGGTACTCGGAGAAAATGGACATCATACACCGTTGAAAAGTTCCCGGAGCGTTGCATAACCCGAAAGGCATTCTTCTATACGCGAACGTTCCATATGGACATGTGAACGTGGTCTTCTCTTGATCCTCGGGGTGGATAGGTATTTGGAAAAATCCACTATACCCGTCGAGGAAACAAAAGTACTCGTGCCCGGAAAGTCTCTCCAACATTTGATCCACGAATGGAATAGGGAAATGGTCTTTTTTAGTTGCTTTATTAAGTTTTCTATAATCGACACACATCCTATATCCGGTTACGGTTCTAGTGGGGATTAATTCATCATTTTCATTTTTAACTACGGTTAATCCTCCTTTCTTTGGAACGACGTGGATTGGGCTAACCCAATCTGAATAGGGGATCGAGTATATGATTCCTGCATCTCTAAGTTTTGTTATTTCTTTCAGAACAACTTCACCTAATTTGGGATTTAGTCTCCTAAGAAACTCCCTAGATGGTTTTGCGTCATCGCATAAACGAATCCTATGCATGCATACGTCGGGACTAATTCCTTTTAAATCATCTATAGAGTGTCCTATAGCATCTTTATGTGTACGTAAAACATGCATGAGTTTCATAGTTTCATTTTGATTTAGCAAAGCACTTATAATTACTGGCGAAAATTTTTCTGAAACTAAAAATTCGTACCTTAGATTTGGTGGAAGAGGTTTCAATTCCTGACCAAATTCATTACCTTTGCTCGAGTTGCTTATGATTGTAAGTTCCTGCTCGGTTAATTCTGCTCGGTCAAATTCTGCTCGACCGAAAATGACTCGGTCGAGTACTCGGTTTCATCCATGAGATTCGACATATTTTCATCTTTCTTTCCTTCACTTTCAAGAAATGTTAGCGCGGAAATATCAACTATATCACTATTTGAAATATTAGCATCAAACAAATCACAATCCAAAGAACAAGTAGGTGCTTTCATCATTTTAGAAAGATAAAATTTTACCTTGTCCTCACCTAGGTCCAACTCGATTGAACCATCGCCACAATTTATCAATGCCTTGACTGTGTTTAAAAATGGTCTTCCCATAATAACAGGAATTTCGGCATAAGGGTTATCATCCATTTCTAACACATAAAAATCCACAGGAACATAGAATTCTCCAATTTTAACAGGCATATCTTCTAACACACCAATTGGTACTCGTTTAGACCTATCAGCTAGTCTAAGAATTAAAGTGGTGCTAGAAAGTCTCCTATTCCTAATTTTTCATATAAGATAAATGGCATATGGAAACTCCTGCTCCTAGATCACATAAGGCATCATCATATCTATATCTCCTACGACGATCGGTATAGTGAATGAACCATAATCTTTTTGTTTCTTAGGCATCTTACGTTGTATTACGGCACTAGAATTAGGTCCTAAGGCAATGGTCTACATCACATAATTCACGACGATGAGTTATAATATCTTTTAAGAATTTAGCATAGGTGGGCATTTGAGAAATTACCTCTGAAAATGGTAGAGTGATGCTAAGCTTTCCGAGAATTTCAGCAAACTTCTTGAATGCGGCTGTTTCTTTTACCTTCTTTTGTCTGTTTGGGAATGGAAGTGGTGGAACGTAAGGTGGTGGTGCTACGTAAGGCGGCTCACTTTCCTTGTCCGTGGCTTCCTCTTCCTGCTCGGGCTGCTGAGTGTTACTCGGTTCATCTTGCTCGGCTGAATTTTTGTGCTTTCTTTGGTCTTGGTCCTTCAAGCTCCTTACCACTCTTCAAAGTGATAGCGCTTAAGTCGGCTGAGTTTATTTCGGGTTGAGAAGGAAGTTTTCCGGGATTCCTTGAATGCGTTGAAGCGAGTTGCGCAAATTGTGTCTCAAGCATCTTCTGTTCGGCTTTCCTTGTCGGATTTCCTCGAATATTCTGAATGTCTTTGCTCTGTTGTGCTTGAGTAGCTATCATCTGAGTCATTAGTTGCGCTAAGGTAGGTTCCTCGGATTTCTTGTCTTCCTTCCTTTGTTGAAATTCTGATTTGTGCTCGGGCGTAGTTCTGACTCGAGGCTTGGTTGCTCGGGTAGTCTCCTCTAGCTTGGTCTCGGGTAGTATTGAGACTTACCTGGGTTTGGTTATTATACCCTTGAGTAGGGTATGGTTTAAATCTGAGTAGAATCTAGTCTGCCTTTGTTGAGGGGGTACGTAGGATCCTTGTCCTCGAGCTATGTAGCTAACGTCTTCTCCTCCTTTAGGTCCGTAACCTTCTTCAGTGTGCTCGCTAACCTCGTAAACGTTTGATTGTGTTTCTTCTTATCTAAGTTAAGGTTAGAAAGGGCTTGCACTAAAGAGTTAACGGTTTTTGAAAGGTTATTAAAGTCGGCTTTCGTGACTGAATTCGTACTCGGCTCAAGTTCCTCCTTCTTTAGATGGTTTCGTCTCCACCCCATTGTGGCTGTTCCATGCGAGTTTCTCTATAACCTTGAATCCTTCGCTCGCGGGTAGTCCCATGATGCTTCCTCCGCTTCCTTGATCCATGCGTAATCGGCTATTCTCGTCCATTCCATCGTAGAACATCGACAACAATTCCCATTTGTTATATCCATGATGAGGACATTCGCGTTGAAGTCCTTTGAATCGTTCGTACGCTTCATAAAAAGATTCATTGTTGCCTTGCACAAATTTATTAATTCTATCCCTAATACGTTTTACCTTTGCAGGGGGAAAGTATTGGTTTACGAAAGCTTGGGCTAAGGCGTCCCATGTCTTGAATGTGTTCGGCTCGTGTCCTTGAAGCCAATCTTTCGCTCCATCGGTTAAAGAAAATGGAAATAGTTTCATGTAAACTATTTCTCTAGGTACTCCTGCAAATTTATACGTACGGCATAATTCAGTAAAATTATTAAGATGAACGTGAGGGTTACCGTATCCGTCGAATGATTCACTCTTGATCATTTGGATGAGTCCTCCTCGAAGTTCAAAGTCATATCCTTCTTCATTGGAATGCGAATGGGAGAATCATAACTTCCAATGGTTGGAGTTATGTAGTACTCGGCTGGTTGCTCGACCTCAGCTCCTGCTCGAGCTGCTCCTTGATTTTCCATATCTGGTCGAGTAAGTTTCCTGATCGGTCGAGTAAGATTTGTTCTCGGTTTCTTGGGTATTGTCCACGAAGTTAAGTTAAAGGTCTAGAAGATCTCGAAGAGCTAGAACTTGAATTTGGACGTCCACTTGCACCTTTTTCTTCGCTTTAGAGTTTGATTGCATTCACCTACAAAAAGATGAAAGTAATAGCTAGAAAATAAGCAAATGAAATTATTACTACTATTTTTTTTTATTTTTTTTTATATTTACGATTTCGAGTGACTCGAAATCTAGAACTAAAAATTAAACTAGTGAAAGATTTTAAAAACTAAAAACTAAACACCGTTCCCCGGCAACGGCGCCATTTTGACGTGTGCAGTATAGATGAATAAATATTCCGACACGCAACTCAAAAGAATTTATAGAACTAGGGGTGACCTAGTGTCGAACCCAAGGGAACAGTGGAGTCAAGTTATATTTCAAACTCGATTACTAGATTTTAGTACTTAACACTAGTTTTCAATTTAGTTCTTAAGTGTTTTATTTATTTCAAAGGCAATATTATTTATTCAAAAGGCAATCTTAAGGCAATATTTAAAGAAAAGGATTTGTTATCAAATATTAAAAACTATGACAAGGATGAGAATCCTCCACTAATACTTATGGTTTCACTCAAACAAGATATATAAATCCTCACTTCCGAATGTTGATTTATATTATAGTTATGAATTTCCTTCTGATGACAATTTAATCTAGAATGCATATAGTTATATGATAATATAAATCCTCACTCTCGAATGTTGGATTTATATTATAGAATTTAGACTGAGTAGCATTAGCATACGAATCCTCACTCCGAATGTTGGATTCGCACGTAAACATCTACTCAACTAGTATTCTCACTCTCGGTGTTTTTCACTAGTCTTGTCTAAATACGCTTATTAATACATTCATGCACCAAATATACTCGCTGCTCCGCTTTGCTAATATACTCGATCTAATGGTTGTATTGATTCCTAAATATTCTAAGTTCACCTCTCGGTCCTTCCCTAGATATACTACTCCGACCTACTCTAGATGTTTTGTCAGGACACCTATTTTATGAAGATTAAGCTCGGGTATGATTCAACACACGCAATATCATACAAGAATTGATTCATATAAATTAAATAATCATGTTCTAGTTATTCATAAGCATTAGAGATTCATCAAATCCTCATCATAAAGAAACTACTCACTCATCTCGAGTGATAATGCAAACATGATTCAAACGATTAAAAGTAAAACGATTGTAAATAAAACAAGAGTAAAGTTTAGAAATTCTCAGTGATTGATGATCCACGGTCGAGCTCCAATGCTGCTGCTATCTCCTCGGTATCTCGAGTACAAAATCTGGTTGTATAATCTTCAATAATTCAATCGGTATCTTGAGCTCTCTCGGCTCTCTCTTCTTCACTTGGTTTACTCGACTATGATCAATCACTTTATTATTTCAGCCCCCGTAGGTAGCTCGGGCAGCAGCAGCCAACCTTCTTCAAATGTCTTGTGATGCTTATATAGTGTAGATCATTCAAGGGTCGAGTGACTTGAGAAGTCTAGCTTTAACTCCCTTCATAATTGGCCGAGTAAATGTAGAGTTAAGCTTATCTTCATGCATTTAATCCTCGAGTGGAATGAAAGGTCTTCCTTATCTTCATGTCATAAAATCTTGTATTGAATGGCTCGAGTAAATGTAGATAATCCATACGAAGGGTCTTGGTCACGTGACAACTTGCTCGAGCAGTGTGTTTACTCGGTCGAGTAACTTAGGTCTTCGGCTTTTTTTGCTCGAGTAAGGTTCTTTAATGCACTCGGTCTGAGAATCGCAGAAATGCTTCCAATTACGTCTGATTTAGGCCGAATTCACGTGTTTTTCCTCATATTTCCATTTATGCTCCTTCGTAAGGTGTAAACCGTGCTTTTGACCTGAAACATCAATCAAAGTATCAAAAGTAATATATTTTACATTATAATCATATGAAATAAGCATGAAAGTAGGGGCTTAAAATAGACATTTCTAACACTCATCACTAGCCTATTTAGGGAGGTACTGGTCTTGATGACCTCTACATCTCTAAGCTTCCGAATAATCTGTCTCTTGATTTGAAATACTCCCCAATCAACCATAACATCACGACATAACAAGTATACATCAGGATGAGAAATCTTGAGAGAGATATAATCGACATTATGGGTATCAAGCTCATGAATAATCTGGAGGATAAAACAAAGAAAATGTTTTCCAATAGAGGGGATTTTAAAGGCAAAAACAAACCTGCCATACCTGTCACGTATCACTGCTGCCAAGCGAGCTCTATCATCCTCAATATACACCGCAATGTTACAAGTATTACCACGAGCATCCGGTTGCCAAGGAATCCAATAAGTAGGACACGTTCTCACATCAGGGACATTGATAAACAAAGCTTTACAAGCACTTCTGGTTAGGGATCCATCAATGCAAGGGCTCTTGAAACTATGAGAAAAGAAGGCAGCCCACTTCCATATGACTCCTCTGCTGAACCGGCTATCATAGTCTTCAAATAGAATCTGATTTCTATGCTTCCGAATTTCCCACATACAAGCGGCAAGCGCATATCAACCCAAACCCCAGACAATGAGAATATTTGGAAAAATTTGCAGTAATGCCCCAATCATAGACAACCTGATAGATTGAGGCCGGTCTAGGTTTCTGGAACAAAGGGCAAACAAATTCCCATATAATAGTAGCATGATCACTCTCTATGAACAAATGCTCCAGTGGTCTCAATGGTAGGAACCCTACAACAGCTACACTTACTGGCTAAATTCACCCTAGTTTTTATCACATTGTCATGAGTAGGAATTGCTGAATGCAAAACCTTCCACAGAAAACAAGAAATTTTGATAGGAAGCCAAATATGCCAAATCACCTCATATTTTCGAATGCTTTGTTGACGAGGAACAAAGCTTTTTAAAAAGTTTGACGTAGTAACAATACCAGTAGGATCTCCTTCCCATATGAGCTTGTCCGGATGATCTTCATAGAAAGTATCTTGAATAGAACGAAAAATCCTAGGATTCATATTTTGAAGAGAGACCCTTCTGAAAACTGGGTTAGATAAAACATCTTTAATGGTCTTATTCTTCAATCTGCTAGGGCACTGCATTGCAATATTATGACAAAAGTCAGAGGAAGTGGTTTGACCATTACCAATAATCCAATGGCTTTCCAAGGAGATGGCTGTGATAGACGGGGAAACCTTCTCCCAAATGCAAGAGCCCTTACCATTGATACGGAACCCGCTTCTTGCATGTCTCGCCCGCAAAGAACAGTTACAAAGATACTGTCACGCCAGCTTCCCCCCTAAGAGCTGTCATGACCTGATGCAAAGATCGAATTCTTGAGGAGTGCAAGTTGTGGTACTCACCTATGCCATATGAATTGTTGAAATGTAAATTTTTTGAATTGAGAAAACTTGTAAATTCAGGATTACTTTTCAATGAATGGAATTTGTGTGTTGATTTGTCAGATGCCATATTTTGGAATATTGATTTGAGGTTCACACAAGTCTAGTAACAAATGTAAAATTGTTGTTTTATAAAACACAGAATTATGTTGCATAATACAAAGGACAGGTGTTGCATAAGATAAAGTTTATGCAACGTTTTTGTTGCAACATAAATGATGCGTCTCTTAAGGTAGCACTTTATGTCACATACACAAAATTGTACATGTTGCATATCGATGCAACGAGGGTTAAGCGACGTTCACTTATGCCACGACGAGTCGTTGCGTTTCATTTTAAGCCACGTTTTTAGACTATAGACAACAAATTTTCTAACGTTGCATAAGGGGTAAAATGGCGTAGTGAACAGTAGGGACGTCTGCGACATTCTAGCGGTCTTGCAGTGGATAAGAATAAGACATGCTGTAATTGTCATGCAGTTTCTATTTAAGCAGGGCAGTAGTGTATGAAAATGATTATGAAATAAACAAACTTTATCTATCTATCTCTCTCTCCTTCACTATCTTTCCCCTCCCTTACTCCTCTGTCCTAACAGTATGCTATGTTATTTCGATACTATTGTATTTTTCTTTAAGGAAAGGTCAAGAAACTATAGCTAGTTTTATCTACAATGCACGCTTTTGGCTAGGATTTATTATAAAAAAACTCGATCTGGTAATTCTAGTATTTTTATTATAAACATGGAGTCACATGTTGTCACCAATGTTCTCGGCTCGAAGAATGGCAAATCGACTAATTTGTAAGTTGTTATGTCAATTTGGATTGATCCAATGCATTCTGTTCAATGTTAACCCATTGTCATCATGTAAAGTTAAATCATTTTGATCGTATTTTATCGTAGAATGTGAATTGTTTATACGATGTATGGTTCAAAAACTATTGAAACAAGATTCATGAACCGTATTAAGACAATTTATGAACCATACCCCTTATTTTGATTTGTTATTTTGTATTAAGTAGAGTTGGATTGCATTGTTGTTTGTTCCATTCATAGTCCATAGTTATGGAATGGAGAAAATGGAACCAAATTTGTTTTTTCTGTTTTTGAATGTTAGGTTCGGTCGCATTCATATAATTAGTTCAACGGCTATGATAAATCATTAAGTTTTACTGCCTGCGCCCTGCAAGGTGATTTTGTTTGGTTCTTGTTCTTCACTTATACAATAATTTTTCAAAAGGTGGCAGTGTAGTTTTAAATATATCCACTTTTCATACTTTATTTCATGGCAACTAAAAAGAATTAATAATTTCAGGGTTATGTTCTTCAGGTCCAAATATTGCTCAAAGTTCTAAAGAGGGAGATGAGTCTCGATTGAGCTGTGAATCAACAAATAACATGCATGGATTGCAGGCAGATGAAAAAAGAGCAGGCGAACTGGTCAATGTAATGTCAATGTCAATGTCAATGTCAATGTCAATGTCAATGTTCAATGTCAATGTCAATGTCAATGTCAATGTCAATGTCAATGGCAATGGCAATTGGGCAATGGCAATGGCAATGGCAATGGCAATGGCAATGGGCAATGGCAATGGCAATGGCAATGGCAATGGCAATGGCAATGGCAATGGCAATGGCAATGGCAATGGCAATGGCAATGGCAATGCAATGGCAATGCAATGGCAATGGCAATGGCAATTGCAATGGCAATGGCAATGGCCAATGCAATGGGGCAATGCAATGGCAATGGCAATGGCAATGGCATGCTAGAGATTGTATCTATCAAGAAGTCTATGACAGTGCAAGCTGCTCAGTAGTACTATTGATCAACCAAGGGACTCAGATTAAGTGATCGAGTGCTAGAAGTCAGAGGTGCCCAATCAGCAAAAGAGACAAGCCATGTCATGATGCCACGGTGACCCTGCCACATTTTTCCCATCCCTATCATATTTCGGGAATG
>QZGG01002663.1:0-33994 GCA_006409495.1 Sedum album
ACCCTAAAAATAATAATGCTCTGATTTTTTTTAAATTTTTTTGAAACACCCTAAAAATAATAATGCTCTGATTTTTACTTATTAAAGTACTTGATACAGAACAGAGGATGCTGAATTTTGGAACAAAATGAATCACTGTAATGTCGGTGCACGTTATAGGTGCATTTTAGCAGTTTTTGAGCTCCCGATGTCAGAATTGGGCCCATAATATATCGTTTCGAAGAGAACAAAACAAATAAGCGCTGTTGTTTTTGTCAAATTTTCAACTAAATTTGTTTTTTACAAATCAACAAATTATAAAGAAAAAACAAAACAAATATCAACGGTTTACGACAACGCTTATTATGTTTAAGCGCTGTTGTAAATATTATACGACAACGCTTAAACATGATAAGCGCTGTTGAAAGTTTTTTTTAATTCGATTTACTTTAAAAAAATACTCTTTAACAGCGTTTAAATATTTTAAGCGCTGTTAAAGAGAGAAATGACGTGATTGGTCGACTCAGTTTCGCAAAGATTTTAATCCCAATCGTTGCTTAAAATAATCTAACGGTCCACATTCCATACTTAAAATTTCAGAATTTTTAATTACGCGCCCAAACTTCCCGCTACAATCTTTCTATATATATCAAACTTTACATTGAAATTTTTGTGTCAAATTATTTTAGTTCTTCACCGATTCGAGTAAGGATAAACACCTTTTTGTTGAGCTTTGGTGTTTTATATTGAATTTTTTCGTTAAGCTTTTATGTTTTGTTTCGTTTTATATTAACACTATGATATTAACTTTATTATTTTCCTGCAGATTTGTCGAATTTTGTGATAATGTCGAAGAGAATGTGACAAATTCAAGACGAGCACCGAGTTCAGCATGAAGAAGGCTAGGGTTTTAGTTAAAAAATCGATTTCAATTTCATTGTAATATTACGATTTAAATAAAATTGATTGCCTTTTAAAGCGGTTTTAATTATTATTAAATTTCAATAACCGTTTTTTCTAATCCCCGAAAATATTATAATAAATATCTTATTGCGAAATATTTAACAGCACTTTAATTTGAATTATTTAATATTCGTATTATTTTAATTTTTAATTATTAAAAATAATGATTATTTTACAGCGCTTAAATAAAAACGCTGTGTAATATGTTAATTAAACGACCTCGTTTTTGGTTTTACGCGTGGTTGTGAGTTATTATTTTTAACAGCGCTTTTTTCTTGATCTTTAACAGCGCTTCTTGAAGCGCTGTTGAAGCGAGTGCTGTTGTAAATCTCCGATTTATAACAGCGCTTTTTTTTAAAATGCGCTGTTGTTTATAGGCATTTTTAACAGCGCTTAATAATAAATAAGCGCTGTTAAACATGCTTATAAACAACAGCGCTTTTTATAAAAAACGCTGTTATAAATCAGTGATTTACAACAGCACTCGTTTCAACAGCGCTTCTTGAAGCGCTGTTGAATAGCAAAAACAAGCGCTGTTATAAATCTAATCTGTAGTAGTGGCAGGAAGGGATAGACAAGAACAGTATTTTAATTCAGAGAATATGCTGTAAATATTAAGGTTGTGCACATAGCTTTGTGTAATGTGCACATAGTGTGTGTATTTTGTGCACATAGTTTGTGTATTTTGCGCACATAATTTGTGTATTGTGCACATAGTGAATGTATTTGTGCACATAGTTGTCAAGTTAAGCTTCTTTTGTGCATATCACATGTGTTTTTCTAGGTATATGCATACATGCACGAAATGCTTTCAAAATTTGAAAATCGTCTTACATCTCTCCGTCGACCTGGAAAATGCTTTCAAATTTTGAAAATACAACAGACATTGCTCTCAACACGAAATTAACTAGTCTCTTACCATCAATCAAATCAGTCTGCAAAAGTTGTCAGTCTGCACGAAATTGTCAATATGCACATTACCCGTTTTACCCCTCCTTCCCATTTTTGCACATTTGCACATGCATCTTCGATGCCACGTGTCGCGCTTGCAACCAAATGCACATTTATTTGCAGCCGTCCGATTCGACCCTTGGGTCTCAAAGGAACCGGACTCATTGATGATCATTAACTACACATATCAATTCAAATGGTAAACTAAGGAATTGATAAACACTTAACTACACCTGAATCATGGATAACAAAACCTAGAGCGATTCATACAACTCTGACCCCATAGAGCAGAAAACACATATATCAAAGTGCTGATCTATAAGTGTGATCGATCAGAGTTACGACAAAGATTGTCAAGATATAGATCAGAGGTCATCCAGACACACGCTGGAGGTTGAAAGAAGATACTGACATGAGTCGATCGGAAACACAACGGTAAGTCATAGACTTACCAACCAGAGAGATG
Organism: Sedum album; assembly: GCA_006409495.1. Classification (NCBI taxonomy): domain Eukaryota; kingdom Viridiplantae; phylum Streptophyta; class Magnoliopsida; order Saxifragales; family Crassulaceae; genus Sedum; species Sedum album. Next base: position 2,360 of record QZGG01002663.1, read on the forward strand.
GGAGGTTTGCATGGTTGAAGACTCAAACTAGAGGCTAACTATGTAGATTTGAGGGGAGCTCGAATATTAATTAGGTTTGAAAGATTGTGTACCGAAGGGGGTTCGGTAGCACCTCTTGTGTATTCAAACCTTACTAGTCCATTGTTTTCACGGGATTGGAGAATCCCCTTAACTAAGCCTCAGGGAGTCGAACATTGTTAAAAATACTGTCTCATTATTTTTCAATATTTAATGTTTGCTATGACAAATTACCTATATCTAAATTTTGTGACACAAATTATCCACGCGCCTAAATCATTACTTACCACAGACCTGGTAATTTCAACATCAATTTGAAATTACGTCATTCCAGTGGTTTTATTATCAAAGTACATTGTTTTATCTAACACTCTACCGAAACCCTTATTTATATATGGCCCTATACGATAGAAATAAACTAAAAATTAAATGAATACGGGTCACATATAGAGAAGAGTTTACTTATAAAGTATAAGGTATTTATAATCATAGATTGGTTTAAATGGATATAAATTTGATTCAGTTGTAATTTAATAAAATAGATGGATCCGACATTAACTAAAAAGAGTCTGTACAAGGGTAATATAGGAAGATAGGGTTAGGTTCGAGGAGGACATTAAGTATTTGTGAGACGGAAGGACGAAATCTCAATCGTTGATTTGATTAATATGACGGTTGAGATTGAAATTACCTTTTATTAAAGTTGGCGGTTGAATTTGCGAAAAACACGGGGCGGTTGGATTTGGAGGTTTTTTTTATTTTTAATCGCATCCGTTTGATGATTATAAATCAATGGTTGAAATCATGTCCTACCATCTCACACATATTTGATTGTCCTTACTTCTAGATCTTAACTCTAGGAAGATAAACTTAAATAAATCAATTTCTAAATTATCGGGCATTTTACTTTGTAGATTTAAGCCGAATCTGTTCATCAATTTCTAAATTATCGGGTAGTCATTTGTGAAAATCAACATTGGTTAATGTATTGAACTTAAGATTGTATGAAGGTTGAAGGTTAGAATGTTGAGAATACCATGAAAAGTGATAATCTATTGTACCTACGTGACTTAGAGTAGTAATGAAATTCCGCTTTTCAGCGGCTACATGCATGGATGAAGTCATTGAGGGGAAAATAGATCGTCGATAAAAAAGAGATACTGTTAAAGTGTTATCTCCCTATTAAGAATGCGCGACGGTTTCTCCCAAACCGTCATCTCTCAACCGTCTGGTCATGTCAGGTTAGTAGCGACTTTCCGATTAGATATCACACAAATTACACAAGTGGACAGGAACCGGAAGAGGAAGAGGAGTCGTCGGAGAAGACTGCGTCGCCTGCGCGCGTGGATTGGACTACGAATCGGACGATGATTCTGGTGAGAGTGTTCCGACTCCGTCCGCTTTGGATTTCATTGTGAAGAAGAATCCGAAAGTTGAGGCTAAGGAAAAAAAGGCCAAGAAGAGGTCCGGCGAGAGTGATCAGTTGAAGGAGAAGTCTGAGGCTAAGAAGTCAAAGAAGGAGAAGGCGGAGAAGGTTGTTGTTGCTGCTGCCGAAGTTGATTTGGTTGCGAAGGATAAGGGGAGAAACTCTCCAGGACTGAGGATTTGGGGACCGGAGGATGAGCTTATGATTTTGACAGGAATGATGGATTATAAGGAGGAGATGGGAGTTGATTTCAATTCTAATTTGGATTCTTTTTATAAGTATATAAAAGGGAAACTTAATGTTGCAGTGGATAAGAGTCAGCTTATTAATAAGATCAGGAAGTTAATGAAGAAGTTCCGGGATTATGCTGCTAAGGAAGCCAATGGTGAGCCACCTTTGTTTTCAAAGAGTCATGAAGCGGATGTTTATGAGTTTTCGAAGAAAGTCTGGGATGGAAAAGCTGCTGCACAGAGTAAGTCCAAGATTAAAAAGGGCAAATATGTTGCTAGATAACAGAAATGGAGCCTGTATCGGGAAATGAAAATGTTTCTTATGGAACTTCCTGGATTTAACACTAATGGTTGACGGAAGATTTTTGTGCTAAGTTTTAAAGGCTGCATTTTAAAATAGAAAGTTACATTCAAGTTAATTCATTACATATTTTGCATTATGATGATAAAACTGTTTGTGTGCCCAGATTGATGTATGTGTGCTCAGGTTGATATTTAATCTTTGTAGTGAAACTTGACATAGAATCGGTATCCTAAGCTTATAACCCGATTGGGTAATATGGCCTTGATTTATTATCATATGCCTTGCTTGGTCCTACTAGAGCTTGGTGATAAACACAGAGAGTATCACTTCATTGCGATAATATGTAATTGATTGATTGTTGAGGGTTTTTTGCTTCAAGTTACAATCTTGGTGCTTAATTCAGGTCGCGGACTGTTGTGGCGCCTTTGGAGCCAATGAAAATACTGCTTCAGGTAATTGCATTAGTTTATTGCGAATCTGTCTTGGAGTGTGAATTTTGGTTTTAATATCCATTGGTTGAAAGATGTTTGCTTTTTTACTTCGGGTCCTGTGGTTTGTATGGTAATGATCTCATGTTAGATTCAGTCTAAGTGCTTTGTCTGTGGCTAACTTTAGTTTACTGGGATGTGTAAATTTTAACTTGATGTTTCCAAGGCATGGCAATGTATCTGCTGAATCCACTAAGATCTTAGTGAAGGAGGACAAGTTAGGAAAACGTCAAGGAGTTTTTACAAAAAATGTAGTTTACAAGGAAGTATTACTACATTAGCATGTATTTTTTAAAAACATCAGGTTTTCATCAGTTAAAACTTCTTACCAACATGTATTTATTGCATCACTTTATAACGGGTAACAATTACAATATATTTCAACTAATCATAATGTCATCAAAACTTGTATATTCTCAAACGCTTACGCACAGTCTGGACTGTGCAGCGAGAGTACTAGTAGTTCAGAAAATAGAATGAGATGGTTCATTAATTTTAACGGTATATTTATTGATTCATATATTGAAGATGTATCATTTATCAATAGATATTTCATGTGGATCCATCTATTTTGGTGGAATCGATGGAACTTACCGTTGATTGCATTTCATCAATGACCAAGATTGCACCACGTTATTGTATTTGTCATGTGCAAGTCACGTCAAAACATGTGCAACTCACATGCCTCATTAATGAGTTGACACAATCTAGTGCATTGATAAAATACAATCAATGGATGCAAAGTGCATTCTATGAATCCACATAAATTAGATAGATTCACATGAGTAAATCTCTCATTTATCATGCTTTAACCTATGGTTCAAAAAATAGTATTATTTGGTTCACGAACTTTAACATTTATTTCGTGAACATATATTTAAAATCTGTCATTGATCATGCATAAGTCGTATAATATGTGGTTCACAAAATAGTGTGATATGGTTCATACTTTAACCGTATATTTCATGAACCATATGTTGAAAATATGTTATTTATCAAATCAAAACCATATAAACTATGTTAAAAATATATATGATATGGTTCACGAACTTTAATAGTATATTTCATGAACCTTACATTAAAAAGGGATTCTCTGTTAAAAGAAAGGAACACATGACCTTTAAACTTAAGAAATTGATATATGGACTTAAACAAGTCTCACAACAATGATACTTATAGTCAGGGCCGGCCCGGAGGGGAGGGCAAGAGGGGCGGCCGCCCAGGGCCTCCCTCTCCGAGGGGCCTATAATATTTTCAAGTTTTTGAGTATTTGGTCAAATTTGTCATATGGTGTAGTGGTTAGAAACTCGGCAGAGGGCTTTCAAGACCAAAGTTCGAATCTTTCTAATGCTATTGTTGTGATTTTTTACATTAAATTGATTTTTTGAGGGCCCAAATTTTTTTCCTGCCCAGGGCCCATAAAATCTCAGGAACGGGCCTGCTTATAGTTTAGTGATACCATTACATCCTTCGGATTTAAGAAAAATACTGTTGATTAGTGTATATATCTGAAGGTTAGTGGGAGCAAGTTTATAATTTTGATTTTATATATCAATGATATTTTACTTGCTACTCATGATCTTGTTTATTACATAAAAACTAGAAATTTCTCTCTTCTAGTTTAAAATGAAAGATATGGGTGAGACATCCACCGTGATCGAAATAGAAATATTCTGAAACAGGTCACAAGGATTGTAAGGATTGTCTCAAAAAGCCTATATTAATAAACTTTTAGAGATTTAGAATGGATAAATGTTCTGCATCTGTAGCATCAATTCAGAAGGAAGATAATTTCTGTCTAACGCAATGTCCTAAGAATGAATTGGAGCGACAAGAAATGAAAAATATTCATTATGCATCAGTTTTTGGGAGTTTGATGTAGACCATACATTAATTTTACTTTTAATGATTGGAAGATATCAAAGTAATTCTGGAATACTTCACTGGAAAGCTGGAAAGCTGCAAAGAAATTATTAAGATATCTGCAAGAGACGAAAAATCATATGCTCACTTATAAAAGATCAGATCATCTCGAAGACTCGAAGTGACATGATATGCAAATTATGATTTTGTTAAATGTGTGAATACCAGAAAATCAACTTATGGCTATTTAAACACGCTAACCCGATGTGCCATTTCAACAGCATCCTGCGATTTGAACTTCAAATATCTACCATTTTCTTGTATTTATGAGACTTGCCTCTCCTTGCCTGAAGTAAGACTTGACTTATTCAGTTCAACAGTATTAACAGTGGGATTTTCTTTGGTAATATTGGAATAATCTAGAATTTTGGTTGCATCCTCTTAGTCTTTGTACCACAAATGTAACATCTGGTTGCATAAATTAGAGTAAAAACCTTGTTTTATCCCAGATCGACAATGGTCGAGCGGAGCACAGCGCATGACGTGCTTAACCACAATATTATGTCCTCCAACATCATTTATATCAATTTGATCCAACCAACCACAAATTGTCACGTGTTTTGCATATTTCTGTTTTGTATACTATAGATTTTTTATTTTATCATTGTGTACATTTTTCTTTTTAAAAAAAATATACGATTCACTGTTAGGCCGCTACTCCTTGTGCTATTTTTTTCCGTTTAGTGACCCTATAGATATTACAATTGCATGAATAATTAAACAAGCCTGCCTTTACGAATTGGTGAATTTCGTGATCCAGATAACAATAAATGTTAACAATGAAAATGAAATATAGGAAAGACGGCATACATACTAGGCTGCAAGCGGCTTTTGTTGTAGCTATGTTCTGTTTCCTGTTCCTTCCGTTATTGACTTTTTACAAGTGTAATTGCGTCTTCACAAACTAAAGTTATGTTCTTTACTGGAAGCCAGTCACAAGATGCCCGTACTCTCCCTTGTTCGCTAATCCATGCCAAATTATCACAATGAATTGGAACCTGCATTGAGTAGGAAAATGGAAAATGTTACAAATGAGATTAATATGTGGTATAAAACTGATATTGAACAATCATGTAGGCCTGGGGAGCCAATGACTAAGAAAAATGATTAGACATGGTACTTACTATTTACTAGAGCTTCCGGAGAAGGCTGATGTTTTACTTGCTAGATTTAGACCAAGGGAGGAAACGTTTTCTGAATGGGTGTTGTGGGGTTTCAGACGAGGAACTGCTTTCCTTAGAGCCGAAGGAGAAATGACGTTTCAGAAATGGTCTAGAAAAGGAGTTTCGAAGACTGGAGCTGGACTCAAGCCTGGGGCTACTTCCACGAGTGAGTGGAATGATGTCAGTATTTCCATTTCTGCTCCGGTGTTTCTTGCGCTTCATGTCCATTTCATCTTTCAGAAGCTTCTCGAACATGTCCATGGCTTGAGGTTCACCAAACGTACATACGGGGCACGGAGGATCATATTTACTGATATCAGGAGTGAGATGCTCCAGGCAGTCAGCATGATACACATGGCCGCATACTAAAATGGCCACAACGGCGAGTTCATTGTTAGGTACTATTTTCTGGCTACCAAATGATGACTTCTCCAGTAAATACTTCGAACAAATCACGCATGTTTTCAACTCTTTAGAATGCGAATCAGACTTTCTGCTGTGAGATTTGGCCAGCTTGTAGCAATGAGAGCCTAATAATTCATTATCGAAAGACCACGTCTCCTCCTGGGTTGAAGTTGCACTCTCAGAGAAACCCTGGACAGACCAGATATCCAATGATCCGCCATGCGATCCCCGAGCAGATTCAATGCCTGAGACAGGGAGTGAAGATGGCGATATTCCATCAACTGGAGAGAAATCATTAAGTGATTTAGGCCAATAAAGCGGGCTGCTACCTGATCCTTGCCGCAGTATTTGGCTTTTTGAAAAATGAGGAGACCAATTAGATTGGCTAGAGCAGGCGGGAGCCAGTTGGCTTTTAGGTGGTAATGGAGATGTAGACAAATATGATATTGAGTGATTGTTAGGTTCAGTTGTCGGGAGTGTTTGATCTAGAACATCTGGCATATCTATCGTCTCCTTCACCTTCATGAGTAAAGTATTTGGAATCAAGCAATCACATAAATAAAGTATACCACGATGCTTCTAAACCAAGGCAGAATAAACTTTACTGCACTGACCTTTGAAATGATTTTCCGAGCTCCTGGTGATTCTGATGAAAAGGGCAAATAAATAACTTTATGGTCACTTTCATGTTAAATAAATTATAAGGTGCACATAAAAACAAAAGCATATGCACTTGTTATATAACAACACAATATATGTTTTACCTGAGATCAGATTTTTAGATTGTGAACCAACATCTTTTATCAATGGCGACTTCTGTTGGTTGGATTCAAATGGCTCAGATTTACATTCTACCTGGTTGTGTTGTCTAACATTTTCGACAATTACAGAGACTGGAGTGTCTTCACCTGCTACACGACCTCGGTTATCCCAACGAACACCCCAAGAAGGCGAGTATTGAACAGTCCTTCGTAAAATTTCACCATTTGTTCCTTCTGATGTGGTTTCATTCCTAGCCACACAGCAAACAGCCCCATAGTTCCACTCAAAAAACAGAATAATATTCACCTCCTGCCGATAAATATCACTCTCACCTTCGTCAAATCTCGGAAAGCAAGCCTATTTTAGCTCAAATCAAACCCCATCAACTGAGCTCTGTCAAAACCAAATATAATGTAAGACACAAACAGTCCACAACCACAACTTCCGGATTGAATCAACACCAAACTAATAGACATTTAGAATAAGATCCCGATTTGGACTGACTTTCTTACCAAGCAATCAGCAAATCATCAATCCCAAAACCCAGGGGAACATTTTGCAATCAACAAAATCCCAAATTCTCAGTCAATAGGCATCCCAACCAAAACTTAAGTATTTGATCAACAAAAACTCATCCTTCGGGACTTCGGCATACACAAATCAATTTGATCAAAAAACTACTTCAACACATCATCTCATACATTAAAAATATTAAGAAACCTCAAAGTTTTGCCACTAAAAGTTGCAGTATTGTTCTGTTACATCAGATCAAAAACTATAATACACAAACAATGAAACAAGTAACTATCAATCCATTTCCTTTGGCCTCTTCAGAGAACCCTAAAACAGAACCTTAATCAAAAACTCGCAAAACCAAAAGACCCCAAATCATAAAAAATCAAGCTTTACACGAGTAAACCGGATCCAACACTGATGGCTACGAAACAGTAATCAGTAAACATCATCAGAAAAAAATGTGTGCAAAATTACAGTCAAATCAGAAACCTTAAATTCAGTACCACCGAGAAGCCACCCACATCGCATCAACTTCAAATTTAAAAATCAAAACATGCAAACACACCTCATGGACAATCACTGGCCCAAAGCTCGCGATGCAATAAAAAGGTCGTACCTTTTAGGCTTTTACCGACTAACCCGCCGACAGAGCCGCGAAGAGAAGACCGAATCGGAGGGTTGTGGTGGAGAAATTGATGGAGTGTGGAACGGTGAGTGTTTGTTAAAGAGAGAAGTCGTCTATGCTTCTTCCTTTTGGTTCGGTTGTGGGATGATGGTGAATGAAACGGTATCGTATCAGGAGGTTGCGTCGGAGCTTGGTGTTGCTCTGACGGTGTCGTTTGACATTTTGGTTCGAAAGTGAAAGTGACGAGTTTGCGTTCTAAAGTCAGTAATGTATTCGGTTCAACGGTCTCTTGAAATTAAAGAAAGCTACACCTACACTACACCTAGACCTAGTATTAATAAATAAATACATATAAAAGTTGACAGACAATCAAATGACCAATCCAATTTAAATTAAGTTGAGATTTGATGAAAAATACATCTAATAAAATACAAATAAATCAGAACCATCAAAATAGATCATCCAACGATCGAGATTTTCGGTTCAACAGTCGTGCCGATCGCCTCGCGAGTTTCGCAGCCCGACGCCCCCAACCACGATAAGCCATACACCAACCCTTGTCTTGACGATTTTTTCAGTTCTCATCTGAGGTAACTTGAAGTGTCGTTATTTATTTATAGTTTAAACCTCGCCGAATATAAATTTATCTATAAATGTATTTGGTTTCTTAAATGTTGCTCACCTAATTGTTATATAATAAAATATTAAAATCCATCATGATGAACGACGTAACTGTGTGAAAATACAATTGTCTTGCAAAAAAGTGTTCTAATATAATCATATCATATATATATTAAAAGGGATGTATGATTGGACACGTGTCGTCGTGTAAGCAATTTGGCCTATGTGTCATTTTTTTAGTATTTTGATTTTTTTTTCTTTTTTCTGATTGACTGGCTTTTTTGAATAATAATATTTAATGGGAATCATTGAAATTGGAATCAAAATATTGAACACATGTAAAATAATTCGTATAAATATTCTGGCAGCATCATCAAATATTTAATACTATTGTCAACTATAGAAATGATTATAGCCAAATATTTCATGTAAATATTTTGACAGCATGTGTTGAATACAGAATATTATAGATTCGGAAATATTTCATGATTATATAGAAATACATTTCGTTAAATCCCTTTTTTCTGATTGGCTGGCTTGTATTTTCAATTAATTATATAGAAATACATTTCGTTAAATCCATCACCCCGCGCACAGCGCGGGTCAATACCTAGTAAAATATTAAAATCCATCAAAATCACGTAGGGAGGAGTGAGGTTTTGTAGATTTTCTTTTCTATTTTTCATATCATAAAATAGCATGATTAATACTGTTTATTTATAACAAATTATTAGCAACCGATCATGATTTAAAAACAAATTAAACTTCATCATGATGACTACTAAAAACTCATTTTCTTTAAAATATTCCAACAACCCCATGTAAAGAAATGAAGTTATTTATAAAACGTAAGACTCGACTCAACATGGTGATAGTTCTATAGTCTATATCTGTAAAGGATAGGTGGGCAACACATTTGAAGTTTGAACCTTCCCTTGAAAAAAAATGCATTTTTTACAATATTCAGTAGACGGGATGTCCTTGGTTCGTCTTTTGCGTAAATGAAGTCATATCTTCCGCATATATATTTCTGATAAACTTTCATTTCTCATGGTTGGGTTCATTATGAACCTGACACCCCTATTTGATTCTGCGAGAGTTGCTAAAAAACTAAGCCCACATAGTTCTCATTTGAAGCGACCACACTTCTCTCTAATTTGAGGCAGTGATGAAGCATATCACAAGAGTTAAATTTAATACAGAAAAATGGCTACGAAATACTGACATAGAATTATGGATTGTTTAACTTGCAACCTTGATTGTAAACAATACTATCAACCATCTAAATATTCGACATCATTATACAAGATGTGAAAATATGATTTCTCCAATAGCCCATCAAGCTTATTGGATATTTTGATTATTTTCAATGGCTAGTAATTGGAAAAGACATGATAGTCTTTTTGTGTGATGATACTTTCAAAAAATAGAGAGGATAAAGAGGCTGGAGTGTGCGTATTCTAAATGAGATGGACAATACAAAAAAGATTATAAGAAGCGGAAATGTGGACCGACAAAAAGGTCATACAAGATATGATGCCTAAAATAAATATAATTAAATCGGACAGTTGAATTAGCGAAAAATACATTCAATTGGATTTGACGGTAATTTTTTAGTCTCCTCAATTGCAAATTAATAATAAACTGGAAAATTATATCTCACTAATTTACATTAAATTACATGTCTTTCTTAAAGTTGGAATGAGATCCTATAATATAATGCTTACAACACTATGTATCGGATCCAAATACATAATTTTTATCAAAACTACGTAATTTTACTATAATTTCACTTATTTTTAATATAGGTTTCAGTAAAGTGACGTAGCTTTGTGTAATCGTTTAAATTAAACTACATCGTTTTAAATCCGATGCAATTGGATGTTTGCTGCACCGTATCTCAACCCCCTAAAATTCTTAAACTATGAAAATGTTCTAGGAGAAGTATATGGTTTTCATATGACGCTGAGAGGCAATGTTAATTATAATCTAATGATTGGGATTTAAAGTACAATAACTGTCAAATTCAACCACTCTATTTTCGCAAATCTTACGCCTTTTTAATTAAAAATAATTTTTTATTTTCAACCGTTAAATTAATTAAATCCATGACTATTTAATCTTACAAAAACGTAGCCAACAGAGTGGTGCTCTGTTGGTTGAGGACTTGACAAAGGAACCTCAGGGCCAGGGTTCGAACCCTGGCCTCACCAATTTACCTCAGATTTTTTCTGGGGCTTCATTCCTCCCGCCACGTGCGAGCAATGATTGGATGAAGGTGTCCGTTGTGACCTGTGCTACTAGTGATTAGAATAGGATTCTCATATATGAGATCTTAGACGAATTGTACCCATTGTAACCGCTATCAAAAAAAAAATCTTACAAAAACGTAATTTATATCTATGGCTTTGGAAATAATAAAATCAAAAATCCCTTTTGTATCTGAAAGAAAAAGAAAAAAGGAATCTTCACACAACCTACAAAGGAAGTTATCGCGGACTCCTCTCGTTCCTCCAAACCTGAGCTCTGTTTTTGATCAGTTGATGCTTCTAGCGAGGTTAGGGTTTGATTCTCTTCTCCAATTTCCATTTAATTGATCAATTTCCCAACCAACTGTTGATTGGCATCTCCGTTTATGTTTAGTTTATCGGATTGTACTGTGAATTCTAGGGCTTTCAAGTCACCATGTAGTAGTCAAGTCTTTTCGTTATTTGCATTTCTACTATTCTTTCAATTCGTATTCAATGTCTCGTAAGCCTCTTCATAAATCTTAGCTAGATAAAGTTTCGATTTTTATAATTTGACTTGATATTTTGTGTTTTGTTTGACTGTTGATTTCCAAGTTTATATGATGCCGGTGAGTTTGCTTGAATATTTTTATTTATTTTACAGCGCTGAGATTTGAGAAGCTTGGATTAAATTTGAATGGAGGGGATTGGAAACGAAAATTCGACGCCGGCATCAGCTGCTGCACAGTGGACGCATGAAGCTTGGAAGGTGTATCAATATTATTTGGATAAGAGTATTCCTTATGCGATTCATAGGTGGATTGTGACGGCTCTTGTGTTTTGGGTTTTCTTTCTGAGGGTATATCTTCTTGAGGGGTTTTACATCATTGCTTATGGCGTTGGGATATATATTCTGAATTTGCTTATTGCGTTTCTGTCCCCTTTGGTTGACCCTGAGACTGAACCATCTGATGGGCCTGAGCTTCCAACTAGAGGTTCGGATGAGTTTAAACCGTTTATTAGGCGACTACCTGAATTTAAGTTCTGGTAAATCATATTCATTCCTTTAAGTTCAATCTATTTCTTAATTCTTACTGAAAATCCATTTTCCAACTTGGTATTTTTGAAGGAATAAACTGATGTTTATCATGATTTAGGCACTCTTTTACGAAAGCATTTGGAATCGGCCTCATCATGACCTTCTTTCCGATGTTTGATGTTCCTGTCTTTTGGCCTATACTTCTTTTTTACTGGATTGTTCTCTTTGTGACAACAATGAAACGCCAAATAGCTCATATGATCAAGTATAAGTACATTCCATTCACAATTGGAAAGCAGGTAAATACTTATCAGTTATCACATGGTCATGTAATTGCTGCTTGCTAGTGCTTTTTCTCTAAATTCGACCCATTGTTTTCTGAACTGTTTCTTCATTATTATGCAGAGGTATGGTGGGAAGAAATCCTATGGAAGCAGTAGTTCTTCTCCGAGGGACTGATCAGCAGCAATCTCTCTGGCCCAAGCAGAAAATAGTGAATTCTAGATTTGAAGTTAGTAATTTCTAGAAGGGTTGTTGATCTTCTTATTATTTGCATTATTTAATTTCAATTAGGAAAACAGGCTTTGTGACGTAATCTTTATGTTGCCAGTCTGACTGCTGACCTGATGATAACAACTTCTGTTCAGATTCCCGTATTTAAATTCAATTATGTTTTGCTGAACCGGATATCGCCTTTTTATTCTGTTTTTCTGTTTTTCTGTTTACATCTGTGTTGTTTATAACCTTTTCACTGTTCAAGATGCATCAGCTGTTGGTTGGCTGTACTGCAGTGAATTTTGAAAGAATGGAAAAACATACCTTGCATGCACCATCAATGGTAAGTTCATTAGATGTCTAAGAAACAGTATGTTGGTTTTCTATGTATTCGTGATTTCATTCAGTTTCCGTGTTTCTAAATCATATGACCTTTCTGACGCTAAACAAAGACTTGTGGTTGTGTATTAATGAACAAAAAAGCTTTTTCAAAAAAATGATGTTTATTTCTAAAATTGACTTTTTGCCTTATGCAGGACTTAGGTTGATGCTTTGACCTCCACGGCTGTCTCATTTCCGTGGATGCTGTTTCCAGAGTAGATTGGAATTTAGATATTCAAATGGAGCAAGAACGGTTGATCCCGACCTTCCATTCTAATCCATGAATGCTTTTTCACATTAGTCCCCACGTGGGGTGCAGCTCCTGATTACAGTGCATAATGCGTAAGCCACGGTCTTGAAAATAGGATATTTATATGTGCTTATGGATTTTCAAGAATTTGTTCAGTTGCAGTCATGTGAGTTTTTAATACCTTTTAGACTCTGTATTGTGAGCTTTGAATTTGATGACTGACTGTCCAACAGGTCCGGGATCTCAAACGTACTTTTCTGAGGACAACCAGATTAAATATGGCTGGATTAGTTTTATGATATCAGCCCTGATCACAAAGAAATTGTTGTCCATAGGAATGGAGATTGTGCCAACTGTGTGAAGGTTAGACTATAACGTTTATTTTTGAGTCCTCAATATAAATTTTGTAGCAGCTTGATTCAGTGGAGAAAACAGGAATATATTTTGTATTATATACTTATCAACAATGAATACTTCAATCATTTTATGTACAAACCATATAGTTTATTAATTTAATTTCTGTATTTGATAAATCTTTTAGGAGATGGTCTGAGCCAGTCCCTGCCTCCTATCATGCCTTTTGTCATGAGTGGCCCTGCCTCCTCCTCTGTCAGTGCCTTAGACCATTTTACCCGCTTTGACCTGACAGCTCCTCGTCCATAGTTTTTGTATTCCCCATAGTACACCGTGCTGCATCATCAAGACATCTTTTTTTTAAAACCGAGTGTTGACATGGCTTGGAAGGATGAACAAATATGCACGGAATAATTGTGGAATTTTGTTATGATTTAAATAAGGTGCTTGCCTTTGTCGTGTGGAATTATCCCAGTCATCCCAACCTTCAGGTAGAACTGCACTGGACATGAAAGTGTAGGCAAAGACGACTCTAGAATATGCACCCCAGGGTCGGCCTAGGTAAGTTGAGTTGATTCCGGTTATCTTGCATCCCAAGAAAGTAAATCCTGTGCCTTCTGACTCAAGTTGCCTATGTTGAGCTGTTATAATCCCCTTTTCTTCAGCCACTGAGTGCAGGTGACACATCTGCAATTTGTCTCAGCTTTCAGTGATCACGGTCGGTTATATTGTTGCTATGCTGATGAAAGGATAATAGTAACTGTACCTCATACAAAGAAGACCCACTTCCACAAATGAAGTCCGTGGCTCCTTCAATGTAACAGTATTTGAAATAATGTGACCCAACATCATCCAGAATCGTATCTTGGTATGAGACAAACTTGCAGCTGTAGAAGGCAGCCTTGTCGCCAGCCACCCTCAGTGCAACTGACTTGCCTCCGAAAGTGTTTTGAATAGTGAGATAGCGTGCAACAAAGTGGGATGCAAAGACTGTTAGGGTTGGAGACTCGAATATACCACCACCTTGGCTCCATGTCAGGATTGTTGTAGAGGTATTTGTTCCGCTTAGGGTTATGTAGGGCTTGTCAGCAGGAATAATTACTTGCTCACTGGACAAGAATTTCAGTACAATAATCAATGATCAAATGGAAATATGGAATTTATGAGAAAGAAAGCTTACAAGATGTAGAAGATGAAATAACAGGCAAGTTCAAACCTGTATGTTCCGGGCTTGACCCAGATGAAGTGGAGCCGAGTATTGTTAACAGGGACAGCATCTATGGCATCCTGTATCTTGTCGAAATCTCCCAACCCGGACACGTCCACTCTGATCAAAACTGCAGTAGACAAGTGTGTTGCACCATTTTCACCAGCCATACCCAGCTCAAGAAAGCCACAGCTGCAGACCAAAACAGCAACCACTAGAACAACATATTCAGCAACTCTGCTGCTCCCAGTACTCATTCTCAAACAACAACTTTAAGAAATAGCATCCACCTTTCAATGGAGATGTCGATATGCACATGTGTGTAACATACTTATAAACAAAGTATTGCAAATCCCACGTACAGTTCATCTGATTAATTTATCTGACAGCAATCCTAAGTTGATTATTTGATTTGCTCACATTTATAAAATGATAAAAGTTGAATCTCATCTGTTAAATTATATAATATTTAACAATCAAGATCGTGACTCACTGCCTTAACGAAAGATGAATGTTCAGCTAAATTATTTTTATTGAGAAATTGTGGAATAGCTTGTGCTAGGCTGTTGCCGATTTCTTGTGACTGAAGTTGGGTATGAAACTAGGATTGCAATACCTTTAGTTTCAAGGCAGGTCTTATACTCGGGAGAATAAATGCAGTGCAAACATTGCAGGCAGAGAATGATGAGCCATTGTCACAGCGAGCATGTTGGTTGTTTGAGGTGAGCTCAGACTGAGCTGCTCAGTATAAGACGACTTTGTTTAACCGTAACTTCAAAAGGGAAGATGTCCATCTCACTTAACTTGATATCACGGTATGTAGTTGTTCACATTACACTCGAGTGTGTCGACTTTCATGGTCTAGTCTAATAACTTAAAATGTTGCACAGCCGGCCATATTTGGGTCAAGTTTCCTATAAAATATTTGATTATACGGGTATCAAGAAAGAGTTTAAAGAGGAAAATAAAAATTATGTAAAATAGAAGGACATTATAACGTTTGATTTCTATCATTAATATTGTTAACCATCAAATTCTAATTATTCCATATTTTTTCCTAATTCATTTTAGTTCAAAAATATTTTAATCAACAATTGCTAAATCAATCAAAATCAACTGTAATAATGAAGTCTCGCCTGTCATCTTCCCTCTTTATATTAACCCACTGCAATCATAAGTATCCAGTTTTTACAGATTCTTTTGGTTTTCATTAAAAAAATTGTGAGATTGATGCAATTATTTGAAGAGAGAATCAGATGAAAAGTAATTGTATGTTATGAAGTCTTAAATAAGTGAAATATTCATAATTTAGTAATTTTAAAGTAGGAAAGAGTGAATTGTTTGTAATTTTTAAGACATATGAAAGATGAGTTCTTTCTTATTTTAAAAGCAAGTCATTTTATAGTATTGTTCAAATATTTGACCAGGAATTATGATTTTAATAATATAAAATTTATAATTTTATATAATAATTAAAATCGTCAAATATAATTTTATATGATAATAACTTTAATCAAATTTAACTTTAATCTGCTTCAAAATTTAATCACTTTGGGTCCCTTCAAAACGTATCAAGTAGCCCATCAAAAAAAACGTATCAAGTAGCTGAAAAGCCTCATCTCAAATCGCGCGGGAGGATCCTGGTTCTGACGACCCGACCCGACGACCGAGACGGAAGTAGAGACGTCATGACAGCTTTGATCTGCTCCGAATAGCAAGCGTGCAGTTGATGCCGTTCAATTTAATTCTCTCCGGCTCTACTCGGATTACGTAAGTACCCTTAGGGTTTGGTGTTTTGATTTTTTGTTAGTTGGCTTGCTTTGGTGATTTATATGGATACTAGGGTTTGAAGAATCAAGTGTTTTATAAGATGTTCTGTACTCCAGCATCAATACTTGCAGAGATCACTCCATTATAATAGTGAGTTTTGATTTCAATATTTGCTGTTAGTTTGGATGGTTAGCAAAGCACTTTAAGCTAGTTATCTGAAATACATAAGTATTGTTTTTGGGATAGATTGAAGCTCGAGTCAATTGTCTTTGGGGAATCCATTGAAGAATCTTATTTGAATGGTGTTTTTATCTTCTCATTATGCAACAATCGGTACTGTTGGCAGCGCTGATATAAGTTCAAATCATTTTGTACGCAGGGTACAGTGAGCAGTATCTAAACTGCATCCATTTCTACCAAGAAAATCAGCATCCGCCATTTTTGTTTCGAAAGGTATCCCTTATTTACTACACCAAGCTTCACCACCACCACTGTTGTAATGCCCATAATTAAAATTTTAACAACGTGTCACTGCTAAACCTCATACAATTTTACTTCCTCTAGTTATATTCTGTTGACAGTAAATGTAAATCAACTGAATCATCTTTCCATACTTTAGTTAGCACCACATAACTTAGCATGACATGGAGAGGGGTAAAACTCTCCTTATAACCGTTATAAATTGCTGAGAGGTGGTCTCCTTTCCCGTACACTAGAGGATTTTTTATCCATAATCAATAATATGTGGAAGACAGGAATTAGACCACATCTTTGATTGAAAAAAAAATTGGGGTATGGTAGCAACTGACCTAAGGCCTACTGGCCTACGTAAATCACCTTTCGCCATCCTATAAAGCAAACAGAATCAAAGACTATCTTTGCCTATTTATGAAGGCATCACTACTTATTAACCTAAGGTTTTACACTTGAAAACAAGGAAAACTATTTTTCAAAGAAAAGCTTAACGATGAATGCGATGTTCTAAGTGCAGCATTATTTGTACGTGACCAGGTCCCCTCCATCCCAGTCCCCACGGCTCTATTCATAACAAGTGGGAATGAAAGTGGGGTTGACATCTCATGCAACATTATGGCAAACAGTAAGGATCACTCTATTATAAGCACTTGAAGTCTCGTGATACTTACTTTTCGTTTATTGCATGATTACATGAATAGAAGAAAGAAAATAAAACTTGATGATGCGTTTTAATACCATGTTGACATCTCTGTCAAATCCGTAGTTTGCTGTTATTCACAGAATACGTAACTGTAATACTTACCAAAGTTGTTGCAGATCTTAGAACTGGTAATTTATGATTATGCTATTTGGTATTTTTGGGTACCATTGTGACAGGTTTCTCTTATTTTATTTGCAGTTTTCAGTTAGCTTTAGATGACTGCAGTTGTACATTGGTATCGCCATTTTTGCACTGGCAGGTATGTTTAATGTGTTTATTTCCTTTAAGCATTGTCTTTTTATTTGCCTTACTATCATTATAGACTAATTTTTTATTTCCCTCTTATCACTTTATAAGTCATACTGTTGAGTGTGTATAAAATAGTGACATCTACGTTTGAAAGAGTAAAAACTAGAGGTCACAGGTCGGTGTTTATCCACATATCATTTATTGCAGGTTTGAGTATGCATAATAACTCTATATACAATATGAGGGATAAAATGGATGTGGAGGAGATGGACGAATGTCTCAACTCTTGAATCAGCCCTTTTTCGGTTCCTTACTAGATCTCCAACCTTTGGTTACTGGCCTCAATAGGATCTGCATTAACATTTTGTTCTATTTGAATTAATCGCAGTAAATATGGATGCTAGTTAAAAGGTCACTAACAGATTGATTAGAACCGGATATTTCCATGTCACCCGTAACCATTTTTTTAGTATAAAGAATTAGGAAGTAGGATAACTACCCTACAGGTCTTGATCAGTTCCATCACTTTTTAGTTTAGGCTTGATACTGATAAACAGTCGCGTTGAAAAACTTGTTATTTATCCTTACTTGTAAATGGCTGACATGGGAAGGACAGATCCTCCTTGGAGTTCCATAGCTAAAAGGTTCTGTAATTCTGCATCCCATGTTGAAGAATTTTGCTGCATTGTTCGTAAGTCCTTGTTAGAAGCTTTAAGTCATACAACTAATACTTGACTGAAGAGTTAGTTTTAAGTGAAATTACGTCGAAGGAATTTGTTTCAACATATGTTTCCGGGAGCTGCTCTATTTCAAGCTGATATTTTCCTCTGTCCATCCCTGAAGAAATGATTTCTTCCAATGGACTGAAGCGTAAGTAAGCTGGGTCTCCATAGCTCAACGCAGAGGGAGTGAGAACCTTAAACAAAGATATGTGTGAGGCACAAAACAAAGCAACATAGTAAAGCTGATGGCTAAATAGATTTTGATTCTGCACCCACCTCTTTCCCAACGAGGCTATCACTGCTGAAGTTGAGTTGTGGGTTGATGGTGGTCAGTTTCATTGATAGGAACTGCATGATAAGTTCGTAGAAAAACTAAGAATTTGGACACTGACACATACGATAGTTGAGAAAGGTTCTTCATGTTAGTTCCTTTACCTCTACTTGCCGCTGAAGAGATTGAACATAGTTGATGATTTCGTCTAGCATTCCTGCCTTTCCAGTAATCTTGTTGCATCCTGGAACCAATTCCTGCAAATACTTCATCCTCTCGCTTATTTTTTCTCTTCTCACCTGTATACACATTCAGGTTACACACACTCCATTAGTCATTAGATACTGTGATACTACTCCTACCATGTTCAGTTATCATTCGCTATTAAGAAGGGCAGTGGTGGTAATACTCACCCTTTCAGCTAAGCTGTGGCTGTCAGTAGCTTGGCCTCGCCGGGCCCTGACATGAATGTAGTCAGTCTTTTGAACCTCAGAAACCTTGGACAAATCTCCAGAAGCTTCGCTTGCTTTGTTTTTTCTCTTGTAGTTGGTGCTCCTGCTATGTTGTGTGAATTTGGATTCCCCATCCTCATCCCACTCCTTGATCTTCTTCATATATTTGGTATCATCATTAGACGCAACCTGAACCAAATTTATCAATTTTAAATCATAATTCTTCACAACTGGATCCTTAGGATCCTTATTGTGTATTTTAGTTTGGAAAGTCCCGTACCTTTAAGGCCCTCTCAGCTCTTCTCTTTTTACCACATTCTTTTGAAGTCAAGTTGGAGTCTTTGCCCTCACTGCTTTCACCTACGACTGAGACCACTTGGTAGCTCTCCACTCTCTCATAACTTGATTCAATTCCAGAGGCATCCACGTACCCACAGGACTCAAAGTTTTCAGCACTAGGCATTCCATAGTTACTAAATCCTGTCCAAGCAATGTCCAACCCTGACTCAGGTTTCACCATTGGAATGCTAACCTGCTGAAGACCTGAGTCCCTGCACATACCACCTTGAAATTGATCACCCCCCTGAACCAAACCTGAGTACATGTTATTATACACCGTCCCCTGCTGCTGCCACTTGATGCGTGATCTTTGCCTTTCAAGCACGGTCAGTTCAGCACCAGCGGAAATGGAATTACCTCCGGACGTGTTGATGACAATGCATCATCATCTCGGGTATTCCTCTGTTCATCAGCCCCTTCAACTCTCAGTCTTAACAACTGACCTTGAACTACAATGAGACACTACTAGGAGGAAAAAGGAGTGGTTGATTTTGCTATATTTAGCTCTCTCTTTGCATATGAGGTTGTGAAGTTTTAAAATTGTACTGAAATGTCTTTTGCTAGCTATACCCCCAACCTCACTCTCCCCATATTTATACACCCTTTGTCTTTTATTGGTTCAACCCCAATGAGTTTGATATTGTAAGTATTTTTAAAGTTAATGTTAATCTATGTTAAAATTACTCATCTATGTTTCTTTTGTTCATTTACTTGGAAAGCACACTCTGCTTAAATCTTTATTTCTATGATTTTACTGACTTATTTCGCTCGTTACTGTCTAACAGAAACCTTGTAACCGGGATCTGGCTGAGCATTGGCCGGCTGATAAAGAGAAGTAAAATGATATGCATCCAAAGGTTTGGGTTCCATAATTTCAGAGATCTGTTTAATGAATCAGTTCATTTTACATTGGTAAATTGCACGCTGATGTAACAGTCCTTGGATGACTACAGAAAGGTAATGTGTCTTTAATTCTTTCTTTAATCTAGTTGAAATTAAGGCTGTGAGAATTCAAGTTCGATGATGAAGGATATGTTATGTAAGTTGATTGTCCGTGAAAGAAGGTGGGTCACTTCCACGTGGTGTTTTTCTTATCATTGTCTTTCTGACATGTCCAGCTAAAACAGGGTTGGGTGATTGTTATTGGTGCCTAAAACCTGGAACAACTTACTACAGCAGTTTCAGAAAGTAGAAAAAAAGATGCCATTCAATGGGATGCATTGCAACATTGACTTGTTTGTATTTGGATCCCACACCACCGGCATTACGGTACGGGTTCAAACATGCTAATAATAGAAGTTTTAATATTTTAATTACAATATTAATCTGAGAGTCATCACTTTTTAGTTTCCATTTGAAAAATGCTATCTATGTAATGCAACTCCATTGTTGGTTTTATTTCCAGCTAGGAGCGAGCAAGGGTTGGCTGGTCCTGGTTGCCAAATTGGGATGTTGATGTTGTACTTAGCCACATTTTAAGGTAAATTTAAGGCTCTAGTTAATTTATAATTGTACTTGTCGATTAAATGGCTGTTTTCACATAAGTTTGTACTTACCAAGCTCATTTAAGGTTATGGACCGATGAAAATGTCATAAGTTTCATTTACATTTGAGAATGATTGATGGAGTGGGACTTAATGTTTACGCGTTTGTTTGAGTTTCAATCTTCAAAGGATTGGGATGGTTTACTCTTTGAGTATTGTTTCACAACTGGCACAAAATGGATCATAAAGATTATCAAAATGCCCCTTAATTCATTTTATGTACCTGAATCTTTTTGGTCTATTTACCCGACAATGGAAGCAAAATGCATTCTCCTTTACATAAGCATTTTACAGCATTGTGGATGATTAAGGGAAGTGATCGATTTAATAAGCGATCACTTGTTTCTATGTAGTTGGATAGCGAGCTCAAACTTTCATGCCAAGTGAATATATATTATATGCCTGTTCTGGATACTCACTGGTTTGTGTTTGCTTTTGATGCTAAAAAATTGTCCAAATGAAACCATGATTGAAATGAATTGGTCTCTTCTGTTTCCTACTGTTACGTACCAAACCACTAATTTGACAATATTTGGAATTCTAGGAAAACAAGTTCCAGAGAGGATGAGGGCACTACTGGCTACTACCTTTATAATTCATCAATCAATGGGACCTTCCCACTTCTCTAGGTCTCCCATCCCCACTTTCAAAAGGGTCCTCCTCTGGTACATCGCCCTCCCAATGTTTTTTACCTTCTTAGATTTAAATTTATATATTTTTAGCAATTTGTATGTAAATTGCAACACAATCAATCTCTGGAGGGGGTCTATTATTTTATCTGTAAAAACTTTCCCTATCCTCCTTTTGTGGTCACTGCTCGAGTGCTCGTTTTCATTGGCAATTGGCATGGGGTCCATAGGCTGAAACTATTCTTTAATGCTTACCCTACAATGCCTGTATGCCTATCCTTATTTGCACACTGTTAACAAAGCAGTTGTTTATATTTTTGTTTAGAATCAACCCATTTGAATTTTATACATTTTTGAAAACTTATAATCATTTTATTCGATATTTTATGTGTTTATTTAGCCTGGTCGACATTATTAAGAGATGGCATTTTGGGGAAGAGTTTCAGTCTTTTCTGTGCAAGTGTAAGTCGCTTGTTTGGAGAAAGCCCTCTCTTTAAACCTTTTATGGATGATGGTACGTCTGATTCTTTTATATGAAAAAAATACATCTGTTCAAAACTTGTATTGCTGCAATTATGATTAGATCCCCTTGAACATTTGTGGAATGTAACTCAAATGATATAATTTATTTTATTGAATTTCGGTAAAAACATTAAGCAATTTTACACACTTCCATGTCTATTTACGCTCATTTGCATTTAATCCCATGATAGGGTAAAACACAATTATACCGCAAAAGTGATTGTGCCCGACGGTTGAATTCTTACTGAACTAATTAATAGTGTAATATTTCATACTTGGCTTCTCTAATTTTATGATCATGAGTACCTTTAGGCACAAGGCATCGATTAAATTTCCCATATAATTTTTTAATAATGGTTATTTGGTTAATGCACAATTGAACTTCACAGGAGTTAATGGAGAACGATGAGGTAGTTTCTGTACAAGAGATGCGGAGCTCAAGTTAGTAGATTGAATCCAACAGTTGTCTCTATTTATGTGGAGACGAGGAGAGTTGGTGGTGTGACTGCCTGGTAAGCTAAATTTCGTTTCTTCTCAAAGCCTGTGTTAAGTTTGGGCCACTGAGATGTAGGATTGTAGGCAGTGGTGTGATCAGGTAGAACTGGATTCTGATATACATGTGGCCATGTGGGGAGTGGTATATATGATTAGTTGGTTTGATGAAACGTTTGAATTTTTTTGTCTGTGGACTAGTTTATTTACCATATGCTGAGAATTTCTAGTACTACAATGAAGCTTTGAGGTGTTTGATCAGAGGGTTGCGTATGGGATTGAGCTGAATGATTGACATTGGCTTCGGTGTTAACAGCCTACACTAGATCAGGGACATTGGGGGTAATATTGCAGCTGATGAGATGATAATTTTATCAATCAAGGAATTCTGCAGCTGATATGCTTATTGATTATTGGCAATCATGGTGTGGATCAAATAAAAAACCCGGTATATGTCAGGTTAAGCATTGCCTGTGTCGTGTTTCTGACATCTAGTTTTGTGACTCTATTTGAGCTATTCGAGCTGGACAGCATCCTATATATTAGTAATACATAAGCAGATGAGATATCATGACAGGAGCAACCCCATCAACCCAATCCATAACTGTTGAATCATTTAACAAATACTTGAGTCCACTTGAATGCTCAATGTTTTTCCGTGTCCCTATGGTAACTTGATCTGCTTTCATTGTGTAATAGCTTGGTTTCATATACCATGGTATCTACTTTTCAATTCTTATTTTGTCAACAGGTTATAAAATGAAAAAAAATCTTATTGAAGTTAGGATGCGGATACATTCTTTGTTTTTCTCTTTTCTTCTTTCCTTTGGGAAGCTGTACATAACATGTCTGTTTTAAATGCAGGAATACAAACATGCATTGCAGTCCTGAAGGTAAAGGGCCTACATATGTATTATGTAATGGAAACATTGACAGGCTCAGTTGTCTATGGTAAAGGTTATTGTTTATTCTACATTTTTATTAAGTTATTTGGTAGGCAATTCATGTGTTTACTTCAGTTGCAGGTCTTTACGGGATAATTTAATTCTGGTTTAGGGAAGCCATGGGGATGCATGTCGATTCAGTTTCAGTTAGTGGCTTTGGTCTCATCCTCACAGTAAAGTATGTCTCCTTACTATAACTAATGCTAATCTTATTCTTCAGTCTTATAATCTGCAAGTTTAAAAAATTCTTTGCATTTGATTTACTACAAGAGATTGCATGGATAAATAAGAAGGGATTTATAAGACATCATACAGCTCACAGTTGTACTGAGCAGTTTTAAAATGTATCAACTCCAGTCAGCTAAGGAGAGGGTGACCCTAATCTGTGCCCAGCATACATTATTGAGATCCTGGTTAGACCAAGTAGATCCGTACCTTGTCTCTCTCAGCCAAAAGGCCACCTCTTTGTCCTACCAAACAGACCATATTATATGTGCCAATAAAACCGAAGCTCCTACTGTATTATCCCTGATATATTATGACATGATGTCTTAACTTACAACAATCATAGAGTTTGGTAAACTAATCTTCAACAAGTAAGGAAGCTTTTTAAATGTTAGAAGAAGAAGTAAAAACAGTTGTCCTATTATTTATGGCAAAAACCATTTATAAAGTTCCAAGTTCCTTCAACTATGTTGGGCTAAGGCTGGTAGTAGCCAAGATAGAAAAGTCAGCTACCTTTTGGCTTCTGATTAGCTAGGATGTATCTGGGACTCTTTATACAACGCTTAAACCTGAAGAGTGAAGAGGTAATTAGTGATGGCTTAAACCTATCGGTATTTTCCTCCTCAATTACATACACTTCTCGCTGTGTTCGATCCGCAAGATAGATATAGGTCTGTATCATAAAAACACTTTCAATCGAACATGGTATATACCAAAACTGGCAGCTTTTTTGGCAATAGTGATGTGAGGATTCTGTTTTAACGGCTAATGAAACTCAGTATCATTTTATCTTCACATTATGCACTATCTTGGTATTTTCTTTATCTGTCAAGTGATTTCAAATTTTAGCATGATAAGGACACAGTTTGGTCCAGACATGAATGGTGGACTTGCTTCTTTGGCCATTTACAAAGTCACTGGGTTGGGTACTGATCCTGCCAGCCTTAGAGATATGTTGATAAGAGAACTTGGTGCCCATTGAATAACTCACTAACCTTTTCTATTGTATTATATTCTCTCTAGGTACACTAATAATTGCACGATCTTTCGGAATCAATGGATAGTACTACGTCCTTGGCTTAGGACCACCACATTTGCATACCCTTAGCTGAGGCCTTCTTGTCTCCTTGAAGGGAAATTTGAGCACCAAGAAAAGTTGAAAAGGTATGCAGATTTCCAGTTAATTCTATTTCTCGTGCAGCTTCACAAAAATTTATATTGCTGCTACTGCTAGTATATGTGTTGATGGAATAAGGGTATGCGCAAATATGTTTGATATCATAATTTAATATACTCATATGCTTGTATGAAGGAAAGTAATATTGACTTTATCACATCTAATCATTAAGGCTAAAGTTTATTATCTGGAAAATCTTGCGTGTGGTATCAAAATGGGCTGGATTTGGTACAAAGATTTGTATATGTATGGTAGGTTAAATTGAATGCTAATAAGTTACCGTTATGTGCTTACTTTAGATTAAGGACACCAACTTGGCTTAGTGTGAACTGTTTAAAGATAGCCTGAGACACTCATAGATGTACAAAAAAACATATGCCATCACTGAATATATCAGGCTAGATCACAGAAGCAAGTGCACGCATACGTACACCTTATAGTTCAGAGAGATCCAACTTGGGATTTTACTTGTTGTAATAATGCATAGTATTGCAGAAGAAAAGTACCAAAATCTGCAGTTCCAAAGATCTGAAACGAATATGATCCTTGCCTACATTTTTTTGTGCCTGTCTTTACTCTCCATTAAAATACATATACATGATGATGTCACCAGCCTCTCTGACATCATTATTTTTTAAACCTATAAAGCTCTCACCTTTTCTTGTATTTTATTGCAATTAGGACAAGGTGCTCTTAGATAGAGATGTAAGGAAACTGGTAATAAGATTTATCAGCCTGCCTGAAAAAGTTAGATATCACTTAGGACAGCAGAAGACATCAAAACATTTTTCATATTTTTTATTAAACCTTTACATCCCATTATTGACACTAACTGTTACATGTTCCTACTGTTTTAATTGCATAATAATTCCTTTTTTAACATTTAAAAGTAGTTAGAAATCTTTCACTGATTGAGTTGTGTATCCCTTTACAATTATAGAGTGAAGTTTTGTAGATAGTTTTTGTTCAGTTGTAAATATTTTAGTTTACTCGTTTGCTTCAAATCGGGTTTGAAACAATTTTGATGTTGAGATGCACATTTTTTGTACACGTCGTGTGATGGTATGTGATTGTGGTTGTATCTTTTGGTTTTTGTCTATTACAAAGATGGATTCTCTTCTCCTTGTAACCTACACTCTGCTATAGTATATAAAGCAGCTAAGTGTTGCTCATACCAACACATCCCTTGGCTTGTTTGCTTCTCACTTTCATCATTTTAATACTAAATTTCTCTCCTTGTTTTTTTATACATGGCATCAAGCTCAATGAGAAGCTCTAGTTCAACATGGACACCAGCTCAGAACAAAATGTTTGAAATGGCACTTGCTAATTATGACAAAGACACACCTGACCGTTGGCAGAATGTGGCTAGGGCTGTGGGTGGTGGAAAATCAGCTGAAGAGGTCAAGCGTCACTATGACTTGCTCATTGAGGATCTCAGGCGTATTGAATCTGGCCGTGTTCCTCTCCCCAACTACAGGTCCAAATCCAATTCCCTCAACTTTGAAGATGAACAGAGGTACGTACTTGTTTTAAAAATAAATCACACCATTTCGTTAGCTTCTCGTCTGTTTCTTCTTCTTTAGTTTCGGCTCAGTGATCAGTTGCTGCCCAATTTTAATTCTAATTTGCATGTATAGCTTCAAACGGTCACTCAAGCAGTCAAGCTTAATAAATGAACTGATACCAAATTTCCGTTGTATGCATAGGTTACTGAGGTTCCTCAGGCTGCAGTAAACGGACGCATTGGAAGCAAATCATTGTCAAGCTTAATCTACGGGTCTCTATAAACTCGGCTCCATCGTATGTGATCGTTCCTATATGCTCGAGTATTCACAGCTATTTCTGCATATGTTACCTTATTAAGCATCCATGTAATTGAATATTTATCAGAATCTCAATCTATCTCTGCCTATTGCTGCTAATATTTACTACCAGTTCTCATTTTTTCAACTGGGGCTCAGAGTCTGTTGTGAGTTGTGACCCAGTGTTTATGAGTACTTAAATAAAGATAGTTATCAAATTTGAAATTATGCTGGTTGTCACAGATTCTTGTTTAAGCAGATATTGTTTGGAATAACAATTAAGTGTAAGTATTGAAAGTAAAAGACATTAGTAATCCAGTTCGGCTTTTTTAAGGCTTAGTATGAGGCTTACTTCAAAGTCCATTAGATACGTTTCATTTTTTAAAGTTCAAGTACAAGCTAGACTTACACGTTACACGATCTTACGTTTCGTAACCTGTTACTTACTAAACTCCAGTAAACAAATTGGAAATCCTCCTCTGCAAGTACTCAGCTCCAACCAGTTAACTTCCAGATTAGAACTCTCACTAATCTTTTGTCTCACTAATCTTTTGTTCATCTCGTAAACGATTCGCACAATGCACCTCAATGTTGTTGCCACGACGATTCGCTTCAGATCTGTAGCAAGCTTAACTCACTGCATGCAATATGCTTGCAAAACTCAGATCTGTCTTACAACTTTGATCACCAAAATATTGCTAACGCTCTCTGATCGGCCTTCCTATGTATTTGTAGGAATTAGATTAGGGTTTCCCAAAAGATAAGGAATAAATATATCCTTATTTTTAAAGAAAACTCAAATCTATTTAACCAATCATTTATATAATGAACAAGATTTGATTGATATCTAAACTACAATAAACCGCCTTAGATATTCCTTCCAGCATTCCAAAAATCTCGCGAACTGCCATGACGTCGTTGCTCGTATGGACTATTTCCTTTGTGTTTGTATTACTGCTTCAAACCTTGCTTCAACAAATCTTTCACCATGTCTGCAAAACCGTTTGAATCTTTCACTTATATGCAGACCAGACCAAGTTATGTGCATATCTTCACAACAAACTTGTCATAGACAAATGTGTTCATTCTATTGAGCTCTCAATCTCCTCCTTGACAATTTGTTGGCAAAATCTTCCTCAAGCATCGCTCTCCACATTACTTCTTCTATAATTCAACTACTCAATTTCGACCATTCACCAATACTTGATGCACCTATACTTCAGTAATACTTTCTCCTCTGCTCTCAAGCAGCACAATTTTCAGCGTAGTCAGTACTATTCACTCTCTGTCAGATGAATGTCGAAGCCACTAATTACCTTTGTAACTTATAAACACTAACACCTCACACAACAATAGATAATACTCCCCCTTTTGCCGCAAATTTCGCAAGGGTTCAAAATCAGATCATCAAAAACATTCAAAGTCCACGCAGTTCAAAAACACATAACATCAAATGTTCTAAATCGTGGCTTACCCCCTTGAAATTCTCTCTCTATTCAAAGGCTCTGTCAGACCTTTACTCTGACATCTCATCATCACCTCCACTGTCAGCTTCTTCCTCTGATTCATTCAGAACAAGATAGCCCCCTCTCTAAGTAATAGCCTTATCTAATTTGGTTCTGCTATGACTTTGCTCAGTAATAGCTTTTCTCTGAATTCTTCAGTCTTTGTATGATTTTGTCTCTCAGTGATCCAGAAACATCTTCATTCTCATATGTGAAAGTTGGGATCTCATTGTTCTTCTCAAGAGCTCCTCTAACACCCACTGGAATAGACACATCCACCTTTTTCGTGTGCTCCTTCAACTGCAATGAGCTATAACCATCTCAAACATGATAGAGGGACATGCAATTGGATGATTTGTTAGATTATAAGTAACATGGCTAGCTAACTGATCAAACACAATCTGACCATAATTAATCTTCTCTCCTTTTCTAACTGAACATAGTAGTATAGCTATCTGCTTGCTGATAGTTATTTTGTGTAGTCCAGGTACTCAATTCCTCAAACAAATTCCAAGCTACAGTGCATATTTTATCGTTAAATACCTTGAGCGAATAGTGCTCCCTCTCCGATCTTTGAGCTTTCCACAAGTTAGTTTTTTTGCAACATCAGATAGACTGATCTTCTTTTGCTCCTCATCATTAACTTGAATGTTAGAGAACTCATCGATACTCTTAGGTGTAATGCACACCTTTTGCTGCGTAACCATCACAATTCCACGGTCCTCACCACCTTAGATTCCAAACCCGTCTAACATAGTTCCCGCTAATTATATTACGATAAGCTTATCAAATGCCTTAAATTCGGTCACAGTATCTAATATACCAACTTCCTTGATTGATAAGAGTGTTGCCATTTTGTCTACTAGTGAGCCTGCCTTACTGTTTAGTAAAAATCATGTCTTTCATGAAAGAACAAAACATGTACGAATTATATTTCATAAGATTATGAAGTTTATTTCTATTAGTGAAGTATTTTTACAAAATATTCCAACTGCTGATAATCCAGCAGATATAGAAATCGAAAGTTAAGCATTGCTTGAAACTTTTGCGTATTGAGTAATTATAGGTACGAGAATGATAAAGAGATTTAGGTTACCCACTAATAAGGGATTTAAGAGAAGAGTGTTGAAAGAGTACTTGAAAGTATCTGAAGTTGCTGGATAAAGGGAGTGACAGTGGATAAATTGAAATGAAGTTTTAAAGGCGGTAACCTCATCAATGTTCAGAATTGGCGCCAAAACTGACTTTAAGTGGAGGTTTGTCAAAAAGTTGAAGCGAGTTTTGCGAAGAGAAGTTGGGCCAAGCCCAATCCTCGTCAGCAATGATGTGGACAAGCCTCAACCAATAAACACGAGCCAACCTGGAAGGTGTGTTATTATCTTAGTTGTAGATAAAAACAAATCCAAGGGTGTAAGCAGATGATACGATTCTAAGGTTTGCTCTAAATCGTCTCTTGTTTGAGGGTTTTCTGTAATTTTCGGTACGTAACTGCCTCAGTTAAAGAAGTCTTATATTAAAAAGAGAGCGTTGGATTGAACCTTGATTCAGTCGGATGAAGGTACGAAGCTGTACACTGGTGGTTTGTATCAGATTTACTTTGAGAGCTTTCTTGAGCCACGCCTATGTGGTGGTGCTGCGATGTATCTGTATCAGACGTTGTTTGATTCTCACCAAAATTAATAGCGGATTAATCGAGCCTACGAACTCAATATGGCATAAAGTGCTTACGCACATATAATCACGATATAATCATTTTTGTCGATTTTCTTTTTAACTGCATGTTAATTTGTGATTTGTTCCTGGTTTAGTTTCTTAAGAAGTGATTTGATTAGTTGTGCTTAGATACTAGTAATATAGATTGACTATCTAGTGAACTTAGTACTATAGAAAAGTAATTCCTTTTTTGATAGCTCTTACTAACACTAACCCCCAAGCGGGAAAGCACACCAGCCCCAATAGGCCGCCAACAAAATAAGCAAACGAGCAGACAACAAACAAACCAAGCTGGAAACAGAGCAATAAACAAACTACTAGATAAAACATTGACTCATGCATCAAGGGCTCGACCAGGAATCTTCCCACAACACCTTTGATGAGGGCAAAGTGTGCAATGTAGTCGGCCATGTATTGTCTTCCCGCAAAGCGCTCTTCACCATCCACCCTAGATTTTTAGTTCTCAAGTTCATACACTCCTCCAGCCAAC
This sequence comes from Sedum album, assembly GCA_006409495.1. Classification (NCBI taxonomy): domain Eukaryota; kingdom Viridiplantae; phylum Streptophyta; class Magnoliopsida; order Saxifragales; family Crassulaceae; genus Sedum; species Sedum album. Next base: position 32,821 of record QZGG01002663.1, read on the forward strand.
CCCCTCCCCTACTTTAGTCATCCCACCCCATGCCAATAGCTTGAACCAGGCCGAGTGAGTCACAAAAAAAGTTCCTTTCCTTAGCTCTAGCTTTGCAGCTAACTTCATCTCCAACAACACTGTCTTTCCTTCAGCCTCCCTTCTCGACAGCTTTACTCCAAGCCATTGAGAGTTAATCGGCAAGCTCTGGCCATTCCTTATTAGAACATTAGCTAATCCAACCCCAATAACCGAAATATTCCATGAGACGTCACAATAAATACAATCTCCTAATCTATCCCCATCAACTGCAGAGCATCTGTGTTAGATCCTAAGGTTCACATCCCTCAAGAGGGTTTTGAGGTTCGGTTACCTCATGTGAACTCAAAGGATAACGTACCCATGTTTTGATTATGACAACACTTGTTTAATGTCTTAAATCAAGTGTTCAGGTTTCTATACCTGAGTTAAGGACAAAAGGACTCTACAATCAAGAAGGACCAAAAGGATCAAGTATCTGTGATTGACATTCAGGGACCTGAATGACAGTAGAGCAAGTGGAAGAAGTCTTGCAGCAGAAACCAAGCATAAAGTACCAATTAGCCGTCATTGGAAGACTCGAGGAAGTTTTGCAGCAGTCAAGGCAGCCTTAAAGTAATCGAGGCAATCTTGCAGCATCCAGGGATAATTGGAGGCTCGGTCAAAAGTACTATGATGAACAGTATTCCGTCACATCGGTCACTGTTCACATCAGTACAAGTTCCTGTAGATGGGTTTCTATTGAAAACCATGGAGAAGAAACCATTTTCGGTGTGTCTCCCATCCAGAACTCAGTGAGCGAACTCAAGAAATCTATTGAGAGATTCAAAAGAGTTTGAGAGCTTCTTGTGTAAGGCTAAAGCGCGTCAAGAAGGCTAGCTCGGAGTTGAGGTTCACGAGGACCTGGAGGCATAAGGATTACCCAGCAACGGCGGAGGGGAATCCAAGGGGAAGAAAGGCATTCTGAGTAAGGCTAAAGTGCATCAGGATCCAGACCTCTTTGGTGTGTGAGAGCGACAAACGATTCAGGGGGAATCGTTGGAGGGACGCGTCTCCGAAGTCATGAACGGTGGTCCTGAACCAGCGGGTCAGTTGACTTCTTTTTGTAATAGCTAGGGTAGTTGTTACATGATACAAATTGTACATTTGTATAGTC
>QZGG01002664.1:0-33647 GCA_006409495.1 Sedum album
AATCTAGTCTAGTCAATAACGAATCCGGTCAAGGTAGTTACTGCCTATTCTAGTGTTACTCCTATCATTCACAGTCACGTACTTCTGATAGTTTAACTATAGATACTAGATTCTACAACTAAGTCTGCGGTGCAAGGCTTCGCTTAATTGTCTAACCTAATTATCATGCAATGGAGTGCGGAATAATAATACTAGACTTGATCATGTAAATTAAGAACAAGACCTCAAAAACATAGTATTCATAGATCCAAATCCAAACCGAAATCAGTAAGTTAGCTAGACATACTGAGCGAATACATCTCAAGAATAATTATAAGACAACTAAATAACAAGACAAATCTGGATGCTGCGTCGTCTGGGTCGCGTGACAGGTTGTGCGCACGTCTTCGCCGGAATTCTGCTCTGCGCCGTCAGCTCTCTCTCTCCTCTTGTGATCTCCATAAATCTTTGTATTTATAGCCTTGCCTCCTAGGGTTTCCTCGAATATTTAGGCAAGGATATCTGTAGGAAATCATCTATATCTCTAAAAATCAGCTTAGGAAATATTAAATCTCCACAAACTGAACTTAGAAATATTCTCGCGCGTGATGACGTCATCGTCCCGAATATCTCGCTATCTGCTGACGTCACCGTTTTGCTGTCTTCTGCGCGTTCTTCACTCGCGCGCCATGTTGCTCGCGCGCCAGCGGCCTTTTGTCTGTTGTTGTTGCCTTGTTATCTTTTTTGCTCGAGATTCAGCCTCCTTGTTGCGTTTTCATTCTAACTCTTCTTTAAGACCTGAAATACAAAACTACACCAAAAGCGTAATCTTATACCACAATATGTTAGAATAAAAGCAGTGTAAAGGACATAAAATAGCGTACAACTGCACTCTATCAAATCCCCCACACTTACTCTTGTTCGTCCCTGAACAAGTCGGCTTCCTTACCTCTTGTGTACTGCACGCGTGAACGTTGGACTTACTGCGCCACACATGTGCGCCACTCTCACAACCTGCGCAATTGTGACTCTACAACACTAAACCGATTAAAGTAATTGATTCTAACCTTGTGTTACCTCTCTTGTGGAATGCAAATCAATTTGGATGATTGGGAGATAGTCCTGCTTAAGCACCGGTCACCGAATTCTTCTTGATTCGCGATTGCATGGTTATTCGTATCCGCTTTCTTTGGTACGTGATTGATCCGCGTCTTAGGGTTTTCTGAGCTCTACGTCTTTGACGCTTTACTGTTTGTTTCTCGGACATAATGATAATCTCTGTTGCACAATTTCTTCTTTTCATCGTTTCGGCCTTTGTAAGCTTTCACTTTAAATTGAATACTCTGCTTTCTGGTCCGGATCCTTATTTTTTTCCTAGAACGGCTTCCAATCACGGCCTTCGGATAACAGCTATGGAACCACGCCCCGCTCTCGCTTCTGATTAGTCGCGCGCAAGTCAGGTCACGCGTTTGCAACCGCGCGCCACTTCCTGAGCAACTGACTTCCACGAAGACGGTCTGTTTTTCCGTCTCGTCACGCTGGTAGGGTTTTGCCTTCGGCATCTGCGTGACTGAGCTAGCTCTTATTCCTTTGACCGCGAAGTACCAACCTCCACTAATACTCATAACCATGCAACCGATCCTCAGCTTTATTCGATCGACTGCTTCTCTAGGACGTTCTATCAACTCCACATCCCTCGTTATTCCACTCAAGAGATACACAAAATTCGAAAAAATTACCAAAAATCAGAATATGTCATATAAGCACAAATTACCTCAGGTGCGCGAGTACGCCCACAGGTCGCGCACGCCAATGTTTCTGCGCGCAAATACCTCTTGAGATGTGTTCAACTTCGGTTTGGTTTGTTTTAAACTAAAAAAACGAAAAATTTATCCTGAAAAAATAAAAATTCCTACTCCTAAGATAGATATACTACTGCCCCCCCACTTAAACAAAAACGTGTCCTCACGTTATGCATAAGTAATAAAGAAGGCAATAGGAATGCATGCATGTATACAATATTTTGCACCGAATCACAATTTATAATATTGCCACACCGAGTTATTGAAAACACCGATTAAGTTAAAACACCATTTAAACATAAGGACAGTTAAAACAGTGTTTTAAAATAACAGTTCAAACAACCACCGAAATATTCATTACACCGATCAAAAATATTTAAAACGAAGTAGAAAATGACCGGGAGAGTTCTTCGATAGGGTCTTCGTCCTGTAGTGCATACTCTCCTGGGATCGGATCTCCAGCGCGCCAGCCTCTAGGTGGCGTTAAGTCCAAGTTGGCACCCTGTGGTGCCACATACTCCATAACACGCTGAGCGTTGAACACCCAGCGCTCATCAACTAATACTTGCGCGCCACTTCCTTGCGCGCTGGACTCTGCTTGCGCACGCTCTGATCGGCGCCTGCTCCTTCTGGGCGCCACTGTCTCTTGCGCCACAACCTCTGGCGCAGCTGGGACGTTCTCAAGTCCGCGCCTGTAGCTCCAATACGCAGTTCCATCTGCGCGAAACTTGATACCTTTGTAGAGACGCATCTTCTGGCGCGTCAGAAACTCAGCCCGTATGATCGTGTGCTCATCCAGCCAAGGCTCCATATGTAATGCACGCAGGAAGTGCGTGATCAGTCCTCCGCACAGCAGCGGGCCCTTCATGCTCACCGCTTCCCAGTAGCTGGTGAGCAGGCGCGTGTAGCGCACCTTCTTTCCATAGTATAGGCCCTTCAAGATGGCCATGTCCAGTAGTCCGGGCCGCTGAGATCCATTGTAGCGGCCGATGATGGAGTGGGAAATGAGCCTCTGGAGATAAAACATCTTTGGGTCCAATAGCTCCGTCCCCAAACTCCTTCCACCCGCATACGGCTTGCTGCCGTCAGTCCAATCCTCCCAGGCTTCTTGATCAGTATGCTCATCCACCTCAGCCCCGGGCATTCTGTCCAATCCCATAACTGCGCCGAACTGTGATGGCGCGGCCTCATAGTACACGCCCCTGTGGCGGTACCGAATTCGGTTGTCAAGTCCTTGATACGACGCGAGGAACTCCAGTGTATCCTCTACGTCCGTATCTGAGCTGAGCTCCATAAAAGCTCCCCATCCAGTGGCGGTGAAGGCTGCATGTACCTCCTCGTACAGTCCCATCTCGCGCAAGAATTCCTCGTCCACAAACACGGTAGGCAAAAATTCACACCTACTGTACAGCCTGTACTTAAGCTCAAAATCCAACTTCTCCGATTGATCCACACAGATAGACATTGCAGCAGCAAAGAAACACCAAAAAATCAAACTGGCGCGCGTGTCCTGTCACGCGCGTGTACGAGCAGATCTAGATCTAGAAATCTTACTGGACAATTGGTACACCTAAACTGATCCAATTGTGCTGAAATTTGAACAGTGGGTTACCTGCACCGAGATCTACGTTCTGGTTGAAATTCACGGGATTCTGGGTTGCGCGACGGCGGCGGCGTGGCGGCGGTAGGCGGCGACAGGCGGCGGCGGTGATGGCTTAGGTTTTTGTGGTTTAGAGAGATAAGGTGAAAATGTAAAATGACAAAATTTTTACCTCTCATCACATATTTATAGTGCAAAAAGCCCACATGCATGCATGGCCCAAAACTACATGGGCCCAAGACTAAAACTAAACCTAAAATTATAACCAAAAAAACCAAAACTAAACTAAACTAAACACACAAAACAAATAAAAAATAAACTAAGTTAAGTTTGTCGGAGTACCTTCCGACGAGTGCTTTGTTTAACGTCGTTAGCTCGACGCAAATGTGCACTCATAGCGCACGGTTTACCTCCCCCACACTTGAATATTTGCCTCCTTCCGTCATCATCTTTTCTGCATGGCAAAAATTCAAGTGGGTTAATATCAGAATAATGAGAGTAATCAATATGATCGGAGGGTAAAGAGATAGAAAACGCGAAGTCTCGCGTATTAGGCTTATGCTGCGCGCTAGTCTGTGTGCCTTGCGCGTTCTGAGTTGTGTAGCCCTATTCTGCATGATCATCCTGCGCACCATGATCTGCGTTCCTATGTTGTTCCCAAGTGTCTTGTCGCTCTCGGCTTCGCTCTCTGCGCCTCTTATCTGGTGGCTTACTCTTTATACTGTTCTGGCGCGCCAAAGGCATATTCTTCTGACTGGCGCGCATCATCCCAGAATAACTTGGTATCGGTGCTTCGTTGATCCAATCATTCACCAATGGTTCCTCCGATAACTTGATTCTATTGATGACATCTAATCTGAGTATGTGCTTCTTGTCTTGTAATGTCACCATACCTTTCCCGACATCAATGCACACTTGCGCGGTCTCATAAATGGTCGGCCCAGCAACACTGATTCCCTTGCTTCCGTATTCGGCTTGTTCATGTCAACTACGTAGAAATCTGCTAGAACTTGAGTTTGCCGACATGGGTCAAGACATCTACTATTTTCCCCTTTGCTTCGGTCCGTGAGTTGTCCGCAAGTAACAATGCAATGTCCGTTGGCTCTAGAGGTCCCATTGACGATGCTGAATACAGTGAATATGGCAGCAAATTAACCGATGCTCCTAAGTCTAACATACACTCGCTAACCAGGGTTTCTCCAATAAAGCACGGAATAGTAAAGGTTCCCGGATCAGCAAGTTTTTCCGGTAAATCTGGAGCTAAGCATATCTTCAAGCTTGCTTGGAAATCATTCAGCATAGTACTTCCTTCTGCTCTGGTGGGTCAGGGTTGGTGCGTGAAAAGACCGGTGCAACAACTATTTCTGTATTTGTTCCTCTGCTGCGCCATCAGTACGCGCGTATCAACTGGCGCGCTGATGTGTTCTGGTGGCGCGTCCATCTGAACCATGTTGATACTTCCCTTTGGGTTCTGGATGACCTGAGAGGGCAGATTACCATCACTAGCCTTCAGTTCATTTACAGTGGTGGCAATCTGAGTGAGCTGGTTCTCATCAGTTTAAACCTCTTATCGTTCTGTTCTTCATTCCGTCGTACTGTCTCGCCAACTGACTACTATTTCTTCTAAGACTTTTTGGTGGTTGAGCATTCTGCGTTTGTCCTTCAGTGCGTCGGTGCGGTGGGTTGTAGGAAGGTACTGGCGCGTAAGGTCGTGCGCCAGTGGGAGCATTAGGTTGCGCGCGCCAGTCAGCGCGCGGCCTCTGAAAATTCTGGTCGTTCTTCCAACTAAACCCATTCTCTGCCAATCCAAACCTAGGCTGTCCTTGCCTAGCTTGTCCATTGTTCCATCCTCCTACTGCATTAACATCTGCGTGTTCTTCGAATAGGGAGGGGCATGCGTCAGTCAGATGGTCTGTGGCGTGACAGAATTCACACGCTCTTGCTTCGACGCTTTGTTTCAACATTAGCTTCTGCATCATATCCTTTAATTCTTTAATCTCGCCAGTGACATCCACTTGATGCAGAGATCTAGTACGGTTGTTTTCCAAAGATACTTGATATCTACTTGATCAGCCGTGTCCTCTATTAATTTCCAAACATCCTCCGGGTATATATTCCTCACGTTGCCTCCTGCGCAAGCATTCAACAACCTGAGCTCCATCTCAGTAAGTCCGTTGAGGAAGTTCTCTATCAACACATGTTGCGGGAGTCCATGATTGTAGCAGTTCGCTTCAAGTTCCCTGAACCGCTCGTAATACTCTGATAATGATTCCCCATGCAACTGTTTCGGCGCAGCTAACTCTCGACGTAGCAGTGACACTTTGGCCGCGGGATAAAACTTGTCTAGAAATCGTTCTTGTAATTCGGGCCATGTCCTTATTGAACCCGGCGCTAGTCCCATCAACCATTGTCGAGCTGAATCACATAGTGAAAACGGGAAGGCTCTAAGCTTCAACAATTCTGGGTCCTCATTCCCATTCCTCATATTCTCACAAATGGCTGCGAATTCTCGTACATGTTTTACTGGATTCTCACTAGCCATACCATGGAATTTTGGTATGTAGTGAACAAGCTGAGTCCGCAGTTCGAAGTGTCCATCTGGAGGCAGTACTATGCACCATGGTTGATTCACAGCTTGAGGAGCAGACATCTCCTTGATGGTGCGTCGCGCCACTGGTTGAGCAGGCACGCGCGCGCCAGGAGGTGGCGCGCGTCTATCCATGTTATCATTCAACTGATTATCATTTCTGGGTAGTTCAACGTCCATTCTGAACTCTAAGTCTCTGCGTACTTCTCTTCTGATTGCCTCGAGTTCAGCTGGGTTCAGGCGTGCAAAAATGTTGTCAGCGTTACGCGCTGGTGCGTCTGGAGTTCCTGCTCGTCTGCCGATGACACTATTCTCACCAAAATCTTCCATGCAAAAACAAAAACAACAACTAAATTAAACGTAACTAATATTTTTGGATTTTTTATTTAAAAAACAAAAGAAAATAACAAAAGAAAAAAAAAAGAAAAAACTTCTCTAGCCGCTCCCCGGCAACGGCGCCAAAATTTGACGAGCACGTCGTTGAGTGCTGCAAATTTGTCCCGACTCTCCTTACTAGTATAGTATTGGCAAGCTGGGGTCGAATCCACAGGGAACGGTGGAAGTCTCTTTTCAACTACAAACTAAGAATTGGGTTGTGCGTGAGTTTAAAGAAAGAAAGAAAAACTGCTGCGCAAGTACAACTGGCGCACACACAGACAGCAAGTATGAAAGACGCAAATAAATATGCAAGAGATGAATCCGGTTCAGATTCTTCACTATGAACTCTATGTTTTATCCTTGGTCACTAAAGGCACATGATATAATTGTCCACGTAGATTAAGGTCCTGTCACAGCTTAATAACCTACACATACATTCCGGTCAAGGTTTGTATGATATTACTACTCAATCTAGTCTAGTCAATAACGAATCCGGTCAAGGTAGTTACTGCCTATTCTAGTGTTACTCCTATCATTCACAGTCACGTACTTCTGATAGTTTAACTATAGATACTAGATTCTACAACTAAGTCTGCGGTGCAAGGCTTCGCTTAATTGTCTAACCTAATTATCATGCAATGGAGTGCGGAATAATAATACTAAACTTATCATGTAAATTAAGAACAAGACCTCAAAAACATATTATTCATAGATCCAAATCCAAACCGAAATCAGTAAGTTAGCTAGACATACTGATCGAATACATCTCAAGAATAATTATAAGACAACTAAAATAACAAGACAAATCTGTGTGCGTCGTCAGGCTCGCGTGACAGGTTGCGCGCACGTCTTCGCCGGAATTCTGCTCTGCGCCGTCAGCTCTCTCTACGTGTGTCGAGATTTCCATAAAGCTTTGTATTTATAGTCCTTGCCTCTAGGGTTTCCACGAATATTTAGGCAAGGATATCTGTAGGAAATCATCTATATCTCTAAAAATCAGCTTAGGAAATATTAAATCTCCAAAAACTGAACTTAGAAATATTCTCGCGCGTGATGACGTCATCGTCCCGAATATCTCGCTGTCTGCTGACGTCACCGTTTTGCTGTCTTCTGCGCGACCTTCACTCGCGCGCCAGTGGCTTTTTGTCTGTTGTCGTTGCCTTGTTATCTTTTTCTCGAGATTCAGCCTCCTTGTTGCGTTTTTGTTCTAACTCTTCTTTAAGACCTGAAATACAAAACTACACCAAAAGCGTAATCTTATACCATAATATGTTAGAATAAAAGCAGTGTAAAGGACATAAAATAGCGTACAACTGCACTCTATCAACCTTAACCTACGTGAACAGTACATCGTGTATCTTTAGTGACCGAGGATAAACATAGAAATTCATAGTGAAGAATCTGAACCGAGCTCATCTCTTGCATCGTTATAAACACCTGTTATACTTGCTGTCTGTGTGTGCGCCAGTTATACTTGCGCAACAGTTTTCTTTCTTTTTCTTGCTTTCACTCACAACCCCAATCTTAGTTTGTAGTTAAAAGGCGACTTCTCACCGTTCCCTGTGGATTCGACCCCAGCTTGCCAATACTATACTAGTAGGAGAGCCGGGACAAATTTGCAGCACTCAACGACGTGCTCGTCATCCTGATATCACCTATTTCAATGACATCCAGCCCTGTGTATCTCAATCTGATAACATCCCTCTTAACCGTGTTTCCAGTAATGAGGAGATTTTTCAGGCTGTGTGTGAGCTACCTAGCAATAGCGCTCCTGGTATGGACGGTTTTACTGGTACTTTTTACAGAGCTTGTTGGGATATTGTTGAGTCAGACATTTGTGAAGCTATACAGTCTTTCTTCAAAGGATCATGCCTACCTAGGGGTATATCGTCAACAATTTTGACCCTTATTCCTAAGGTTAATAATCTTTCATCCTTTGATCAATTGAGGCCAATCTCTAAAATCCTCAATGATCGTCTTATATCCTTGCTCGACAAAATTGTCTGTCCAGAGCAATTTGGTTTTATTCCGGGCAGATTCATCCACAACTGCATTGCTTTAGCTCATGATCTTGTCTCCGATATTAACAAGAAATCTCATGGAGGGAATCCAATGGTTAAACTTGACTTATCTAAGGCGTATGATCGTCTTTCTTGGATTTTCCTTCTCCGGGGATTGAAGGCTTTGGGTTTTGATGATCGTTGGTGTGATTTAATTTACCGCAATATAAGTTACTGTTGGTACACAATTCGGATAAGGGGGAGAATGTTTTGGTTTGCAGGGAGATCCCCTATCTCCCAGTTTGTTTGTGATTGCCATGGAATTCTTATGCGTGCTCTCAACAAAGCAACTAGGGCTGGGTGGGGTAATGCCCACTGGACCTCTTCCAAAGCTCTGAAGATTAATATATTTTCTATGCAAATGATATACTCCTTTTTACTAATGCAAAATCCTTCATCATTTTTGTGCCAACTGTGGTCAACTGCTGCAGGCATCTAAGTCAAGACTTTTCTTCTCCAAACACATCAGGGGATATAGGAAAAGGAACTTATTGCAAATGTCTAGTTTCCTCCAAGGTGAATTTCATGTTCGATACCTAGGTGTTTCCTCTTTTCACTGGGCGTCCGAGAATATCTTATTTAATGGAGATGTTGGAATCGATCAGGCATCGTTTGAGCAGTTGGATGAAGCTTTTTCTATCTCTGGCAGGTAGAGTTACCCTTATTCGTTTTGTACTTCAATCAATACCTATTCATTGTTTGTCGGTGTTGAAAGTTCCAAAGAGTACTCTGAAGCTCATCGACCAGCTTTACGCAGTTTCTTGTGGGACAATGGGGGTGATGCTAATTCATTGGGTAAATTAGTTTGCAGTCTGCAAGCCTACTGCTCTCTGGAGGTTTTAGGGTTGCGTGACTTGAATAACGTTAGGGTGGCTTTGCATGCTAAGATGGCATGGGATTACTGAACAATTCCTCTCTTTGGGCGAGACACGCTAGAAGCAGATTTAGGGCTGGCAAACATGGATCGAATACTTGGAAGTGTATCACTTCTCATCACTTCTATTCCTGTAATTATCGCTGGATCCTAGGGAATGGAGATACTAATGCCTTATCTTTTGTGAGAATCTATCCTTGGCCTGCCCTAATAGCATTGGAAAATTGAGTATTAAGGAAGTTCTTACTAAATAGAATTTTAGACTGCTTCTCCTGCAGAATACGGCTCCCGTAATACTGAGTTCTATTGAGGTGGATTCTTTTGTTGAGGAACAAGATGCTCTACATCTAGGAAAATGACTCTTCAGGTAAGGTCACTACTCTTCTTCTTGAAAGTGTTGTTTTTCGTCTTAGTCTATTATCAAGAAGTTTGATGTTATTTGTGCAGTCTTGGATTCCTCATAAAATATCTTGTTTTGTTTGGAAAGTGTTACATAAGCTATCCACTCATGATAATGTTCAGAGGTTGGGTATCAATCTTGCTAGCAAATGCTCTGTTGTGTTTCCTCTAAATATGAGATGCTGGATTCATTTATTACTGGATAGTGAGCTTGCAACGGTAGTGTTTGATTTTGTTGTGCCTTTGTTTCGGAAAGTCAGACCGTCATCTATTCATCATTTGATATTTCTTGGGGTATCACGGCGGATTTTAAGAAATATAGGAGTGTATGGGTTTGGTCTAATCTGTTGTAGCTATGGGAGGTTTGGGAAGTTCAGAAATTCATCTCTTCATAATGATTCCGCTGGCAGCTTCAACAAGTGGTATATTGTTAAATGGGCTTGGTCTCTGTCTAACATCATTAAAATTCCGTGCAAGGGTGATGCTATCTCAAGAAAATCTGTGCGGCTCTTGTCATCTCTCCTCCTATCGAAGAAATCCCTATTATCATGTGGATTCCCTGGCTTTCGGTTGCTGGTGGCATCACCTGTAATGCCTGCGTCTTCATTGATGAGGATAAGGCTAGTTTTGCTGCCATTATCCGAAATGAGAGGGGTGTTCATTTTGGTTACAAGTCTATGACTTGTAAGAAACCTTTTATTAACTGTTTATTCCATATTGTGAACGAGTTATGTCATAAGAATGTGGCTTTTTGATTGTCTCAAAATTGGCTCATGATGATGCTCTTTTTCTTGGTCGAGGCTTCGTGTGTGGACTGGAGAATTTTTTCGGATTAAAAGGCTTCTTCTTCAGTTTCAAAGGAGTTCGCATCCTTTAAGACTAGTCAGTCTCTCAACGGCCAGCCAATGCTTTGTATTTTGCTGGTGTCGCTCTTTATTCTCTGGACAATTTGATGAGCTTTCCAATCTCGGTCAAGAGAGCTTTGCTTGAGGATCATAGGCTCACCCTTGTTCTCACAACGATCAGGTTATTTTCACTGAATGGTTGGTGTATTTCAGGTCGTTTTTTGTTTTGTTGGCTAGTTTTCCTATTATGTGGATTCAGCCTCCTTTTCTTTTTGTTTTTGGTTGCGTGTGGTCTGGGCATGTCCAGACTTTTCGCAATTTTTTTTTTATACTTTGCTTAGTTTTCGCTAAGCAACTCTTTTTGTATAAGCCATGATTCGGGCTGTTTGAATCTCTATTAATTAATTTTCCTGGCACTGTCAGGTTTAATTAAAAAGTTAAAAACGAGCTAAGAGGCCATACTTTAAGAGCATTATACCGGAAAGGCAGTTTCGACCTTTGCCTGCTTCGTAAGGATGCCGAGAATGATTTACCTTTATATGGATGAAAAGCTAACTCAAAGGTCTACAATCTCTAGTTTACGTCAACTTCAGATTCGTAATGGAAGATAGTCAAAACGAGTTTTGTAAGAAGAAACAGTGCCACTGCAAACTGCAGAATATATTTTATGCGAGATTTTTAGGGATAAAGATAGAAATCTAAGATTAATTATTTCCTAGTTGGAAATTAGAAAAATAAGATTACTATTTCCTAGTTTGAACTTAGGAATCTAAGAATTATCTAACTTAGAAATCTAAGATTATCTATTTTAGATATCTAAGATTATCTATTTTAGAATCAAGATTATCTCTTTCTAGTTTGAATTTAGAAACCCTAGATGAAGCATATAAATACAAAGCTAGAGACATGCCGCCATCATCCGCCCTAGAGGCGAGATCATGCGCAGAGAGAGGACTTAGAGCAGATTGGAAGAGGAGATCGCAGAAGCCTGGCGGCGCAAAACTGAGACGCGGCACGGACGACGCGCGCAGCAGGCTATTGTGTCTTTACTTGTTGTTTTCAATAATAAATTGAGATGAATATTTTCAACATGTCTAGATAACTTGTTTGAATTCAGTTTAGACTTTAATCTATTAATAATATGTTTTGAGGTTTTATTCTTAATGCATGACCTGTTTAGTAGTATTACTCCGAGCATACTTGCATGATAATGTTTAGATAAGTTAGGCAAAGCCTTTACCCGCAACCTAATTATAGACTCTATTATCTTTCGTTGGACTATCAGAGGTACGTTACAGTGAATGATAGGAGTAGCCTTTACGGACCTTAGCTTACGTGAACAATCAGTCATAGATTTTAGGAAACCCGTGATAAACATAGAAGTTCATAGTGATAAGTCTAAGTTGATCATTTTTTTCTATGGTTTACTCTCGTATTGCATTCTGTGCTCCAATAGTACTCACACTCATGTTTTCTTTCTTTACTGTTTACTCACACAAACCCAATCTTTAGTTGGTAGCTAAAAGACGACTTCTCACCGTTCCCTGTGGATTCGACCCCAGCTTGCCAATACTATACTAAGGAGGAGAGTCAGGATAAATTTTGCAGCACTCAACGACGTGCCGTTAGTAAACAACATGTATTTTAATGCATCTAAAGATATTAGAGTATGGAAAGAGTACAAGACGATTCGCAGTCACTTTGATTGTTAATGGAGTTTTGTTGGAAGTCCTTTGCGCTGCTTGCTCATTAAGCAAAGTCTCTGAAAGTAACAACATGGATTTTAATGCATCTAATGATAATAGGAGTATGTGAAAGATTACAAGATGCGTGACAAACCCAAATACTCAGACAAATTCACGATTTTGCAGTCACTTGATGGTTTAATAGAGTTTGTAGGAAGTCCTTTACATTGCTTGCTCATTAACAACTTGTTTGGAAGTAAACAAAGTAATTCGAATGCGTATAATTGAGATTACGCGTGTGTAAAAGAGTCAAGAATGCTTGACAAACCTAAATACTCATACAAATACACGATTTCTGGTCATTTTTGATGGTTTGATAAGGTTTTGTAGGAAGTCCTTTTACATTGCCTGCTTCATTAAGCGAAGTGTCTGAAAGTAAACAACATGGATTTTAATGCATGTAATATTATTAGGAGCTGTGAAGAGTACAAAAGAATGCGTGACAAACCAAATACTCATACAAATTTGATTGTTTGATGGGGTTTTGTAGGAAGTCCTTTGCATTGCTTGCTTATTAGCAATGTCTCTGAAAGTAAACAACATGGATTTTAATTCATCTAATGATATAGGAGTATGTAAAAGAGTACAAGAATGCGTGAAAAACTAAATAACTCATACAAATTCACGATTTGCGTTACTTTATTTTGTTTAATGGGGTTCCGTTCGAATTATTGTACATTGCTTGGTCCTTACGCAACGTCTTTGGAAGTAAACAACAGTAATTCGAATGCGTATATAGAGATTATGCGTATGTTAAAGAGTACAAGAATGCTTACAAACCCAAATACTCATACAAATTCACGGTATTGATGGGTTTGTAGGAAGTCCTTTGCATTGCTTGCTTATTAATCAATGTCTCTGAAAGTTAACAACATGGATTTAATTCATCTAATGATATTAGGAGTATGTGAAAGGGTCAAGAATGCGTGACAAACCAAATACTCATACAATTCACGATCTGCGTTCACTTCCATTGTTTAATGGGGATTCCGTAGGAATTACTGTACATTGCTTTGGTTCCTTAAGCAAAGTCTTTGGATGTAAACAACAGTAATTTGAATGCATATATTGAGATTACGCGTATGTTAAAGAGACAACATGCTTGACAAACCCAAATACTCATACAAATTCACGATCTGCGTTCACTTCCATTTGTTTAATGGGGTTCCGTTGGAATTACTATACATTGCTTGGTCCTTAAGCAAAGTCTTTGGATGTAAACAACAGTATTTGAAATGCGTTATATTGAGTTATGTGTATGTTAAAGAGTACAATGCTTGACAAACCCAAATACTCATACAAATTCACGATTCGCAGTCACTTTGATTGTTTAATGGAGTTTTGTAGGAAGTCCTTTACATTGCTTGCTCATTAAGCAAAGTCTCTGAAAGTAAAAAACATGGATTTTAATGCATCTAATGATATTAGGAGTATGTGAAAGAGTACAAGAATGCGTGACAAACTCAAATACTCCTACAAATTTCGGTTTTCAGTCACTTCCATTGTTTAATGGGGTATCGTGGGAATTACTGTACATTGCTTGGTCCTTAAGCAACGTCTTTGGAAGTAAACAACAGTAATTAGAATGCGTATATTGAGATTACGCGTATGTTAAAGAATACAAGAATGCTTGACAAACCCAAATACTCATACAAATTCACGGTTTCCACTCATTTTGATTGCTTGACGGGGTTTTGT
Source organism: Sedum album (assembly GCA_006409495.1). Taxonomy (NCBI): domain Eukaryota; kingdom Viridiplantae; phylum Streptophyta; class Magnoliopsida; order Saxifragales; family Crassulaceae; genus Sedum; species Sedum album. The sequence goes on from QZGG01002664.1 coordinate 13,968, forward strand.
AGGAAGTCCTTTGCATTGCTTGCTTATTAAGCAATGTCTCTAAAGTAAAGAACATGGATTTTAATTCATATAATGATATTAGGAGTATGTGAAAGAGTACAAGAATGCATGACAAACCCAAATACTCATACAAATTCACGATCTACGTTCAATTTGATTGTTTAATTGGGTTCCGTAGGAATTACTGTGCATGGCTTGGTCCTTAAGCAAAGTCTTTGGATGTAAACAACAGTAATTCGAATCGTATATTGAGATTACGCGTATGTTAAAGAGTACAAGAGTGCTTGACAAACCCAAATACTCATAAAAATTCACGGTTTCCAGTTACTTCGATTGTTTTATGGGGTTTTGTAGGAAGTCCTTTACATTGCTTGCTCATTAAGCAAAGTCTCTGAAAGTAAAAAACATGGATTTTAATGCATCTAATGATATTAGGAGTATGTGAAAGAGTACAAGAATGCGTGACAAACCCAAATACTCATAAAAATTTAGGATTTGCAGTCACTTTGTTTTTTAATGTAGTTTTGTATGAAGTCCTTTACATTGCTTGCTCATTAAGCAAAATCTCTAAAAGTAAACAAAATGGATTTTAATGCATCTAATGATATTAGGTGTATGTGAAAGAGTACAAGAATGCGTGATTGATAGAGCACTTTTGTATGCTGTTTTAGGTCCTTTACACTGCGCATAGTTCTAACATATTCAGTATAAGATTACGCTTTTTGTGTAGTTTTGTGTCTCAGGTTGATTAAAAGAGTTAGAACAAAAGTGCAACAAGAAGGCTGAATCTCGGAACAAAAGACAACAAAGTGACAAAGGGCCAAAAGACAACGAGCGCGCGAGCAGTGTGGCGCGCGAGTATGGGTCGCATAGCAGAACAACACGATGACGTTAGCAATCAACGAAATATCCGGAGCGATGATGTCATCACGCGCAAAGAATATTTCTAAGTTCGATTTTTGGAGATCAAGATATTCCCAAAGCTGATTTTTAGAGATAAAAATGATTTCCTACAGATTTTCTTGCCTAATTATTCGTGGAAACCCTAGGAGGCAAGAGTATAAACATAAAGCTTCAAGGAAATCACAGACATGCGATATATAGGCGATCAGCTGCGCGAATAGAGAGAAGCGAAATTCAGACCTAGCTGTGAGAGCTGTGCGCGCGAGCTACCGACGCGAGCGAGAAGACGCGTCACTCAGATTTGCTTGTCACTTTAGTTGTTCAGTATTTATTCTTGAGATGTATACATTCAGTATGAGTAGCTAACTTATTGAATTCGGTTTGGATTCAGATCTATGAATTACATGTTTTGAGGTTTTGTTCTTAAATTGCATGATAAGTTTAGTATTATTATTCCAAGCTCAATTGCATGATAATTAGGTTAGACAATTAAGCGAAGCCTTGCACCGCAGACTTAGTTGTAGAATCTGTTATCTATAGTTAAACTATCAGAAGTACGTGACTGTGAATGATAGGAGTAACACTAGAATAGTCGATAGCTACCTTGACCGGATTCGTGGTTGACTAGACTAGATTGAGTAATAATATCATACGGACTTTGACCGGAATGTATGTGTAGGTTATTAAGCTGTGACAGGACCTTAACCTACGTGAACATTATATCATGTATCTTTAGTAACCAATGATAAACATGGAAATTCATAGTGAAGAATCTGAACCGAGCTCATCTCTTTTATATTTATTTACATCTTTCGTGACTGCTTCCTGATTGTGCGCCAGTTCCACTTGCGCAACTGTTTTCTTTTCTTTTACTTGCTCATACTCACAAACCCAATTTTAGATTGTAGATCGAAAGACAACTTCTCACCGTTCCCTGTGGATTCGACCCCAGCTTGCCAATACTATACTAGTAGGAGAGTCGGGACAAATTTGCAGCACTCAACGACGTGCTCGTCAAATTTTGGCGCCGTTGCCGGGGAACGCGCTAGAGAAGTTTTCTTTTCTTTCTTTTTATTTAGTTTGTTATTTACTTTCTGTTTTCTTATATAAAAAAAAAAAAATAGTTACGTTAATCTAGCTGTTGTTTTTGTCTTTGTATGGAAGTAAGTGGCGAAAATAGTGTAATCGATCGAAGAATAGAGACTCCAGACGCGCCAGTGCGCAACGCCGATAACATCTTTGCTCGCCTACACCCTGCTGAACTCAAAGCAATCAGAAGAGAAGTACCAGAAACTTAGAGTTTAGAATGGATGCTGAAATACCAAGGAACGACAACCAGCCACCAAATAATATGGATGTACGCGTGCCACAACCTGTCGCGCGCATACCTGCACAACCAGTGGCGCGACGCACCATTAAAGAGATGTCTGCTCCACAGGCAGGCAACCAACCTTGGTGCATTGTGCTGCCTCTAGATGGACACTTCGAACTAAGGACTCAGCTTGTTCCCTATATAACAAAGTTCCATGGTATGGCCGGTGAGAACCCAGTCAAACACGTAAAAGAGTTCGCGGCCATCTGATAAAACATGAGGAATGGGAACGAGGATCCAAAGTTGCTGAAGTTGAGAGCTTTCCCATTCTCGTTGTGTGATTCAGCAAGGCAATGGCTGATGGGGCTAGCACCAGGTTCAATAAGAACGTGGCCCGAGTTGCAGGAAAGGTTCTTAGACAAGTTTCACCCTTGGCCAAGGTGTCACTAGTCGCGCCAAAGCAGCTGCATGGGGAGTCATCATCCGAATACTATGAGCGGTTCAGGGAACTAGAAGAGAACAGCTACAACCACGGACTTCCCTAGCATGTACTTATAGAGAATTTCCTCAACGGACTTGCTGAGATGGAACTCAAATTGTTAAATGCTTGTGCAGGAGGCAGTGTGAGGAATATGTACCCGGAGGACGTATGGAAACTGATCGAGGATACTGTGGACCAAGTCCGATATCAGGTATCCCTAGGGAACAATCGCGCCAGATCATTGCATCAAGTAGACGTCGTAGGAGAAATCAAAGAACTCCAAGCTATGATGCAGAAACTGATTATGAAGCAGAGCGCTGATACTAGACCGTGTGAATTCTGTCACGCCACAGATCATCAGATAGATGCATGCCCCACCCTGTTCGAATAACACGTAGATGTGAATGCCATAGAAGAGTGGAATAATGGACTGGCTAGGCAAGGACAGCCTAGATTCAGACTAGCTGAGAACGGGTTTAGTTGGAAGAACGAGCAGAATTTCCGGAGACCGCGTGCTGACTGGCGCGCGCAACCTAACTCTCCCACTGGCGCGCGACCTTACGCGTCAGCTGCTTCCTATAACCTACCGCACAAACGCGCTGAAGGGCCAGCACAGTATAACCATCAGCCGAAAAGATCATTAGAGGATATTGTGGGTCAGTTGGCTGAGACGTTACAAAAGAACGAAGAACAGAACGACAAGAGGTTTAAACTGATAGAAAACTAGCTCACTCAGATTGCCACAGCAGTAAACGAGTTGAAGGTTAGTGATGGCAATTTGCCCTCTCAGGTTATTCAGAACCCAAAGGGGAGTGTCAACATGGTTCAGGTTGACGCGCCACAACAAGATAGAATGATCGCGCCAGTTGACACGAGCACTATTGATGGCGCAGCAGAGCTGATTCAAGATTTAGTCGTCGCACTAGTTTTCACGCGAGTAGTTCCTGACGCACCAGAGCAGAACGAGGAAATCATGTTGATTTCCAAGGTAGTTTAAAGCTGTGTTTGGCTCCGGACTTACCAGAGAAGCTTGCTGATCCTGGAACCTTCAATATTCCATGCACTATAGGAGATACCTTTGCTAGCGAGTGCATGCTTGATTTAGGAGCTTCGGTGAACTTAGTGCCATATTCTTTGTACTCTGCGTCATCTATGGGACCTCTAGAACCAGCTGAGATCGGGTTATTACTTGCGGATAACTCACGGACCGAGGCAAAAGGTAAGATAGAAGATGTCTTGACTCATGTCGGTGGACTCAAATTTTTAGCAGATTATTATGCAGTTGATATGGACAAGCCGAATACTGAGGCAAGGGAGACAGTTTTGCTCAGCCGGCCATTAATGAGAACTGCACAAGCTTGCATCGACGTCAGTAACGGTATTGTGACACTCCAAGAAAAAAAACACAAAATCAGATTAGATGTCATAAACCGAGTCAGATTATCCGAGGAACCAGTAGTAGAAAACCAGGTCAAGTTTAGAAACAAAGCTACTACATCTAGACCGACGCACTCTAAGACCATGCGCGCCAACCAGAAGATAATACCTATGGCGCACCAATACAACACAAAGACTAAGCCACCAGACAAGAGGAGCAGAGAACGAGGTTGGGAACAGTATGATATGTGGGACCAGCACAGGAACGTAGAGAAGGTGCGCAGGAAAGTTCTACAAAACAGAGCTGCACGACTCAAAGACGCACGAGAAGTCACATGCGCACAGTCTGTCGCATCAAACAAAGCGCAGAATTTGCATTTTCTGTTTCTCTTCCCTCTGATCATATTAATTTTATATATTCTTCTGATACTAACCCACTTGACTTTTTGCCTTGCAGAAGAAATGATGATACGGAATAGCTACCTTGACCGGATTCGTTATTGACTAGACTAGGTTGAATAATAATATCATACGGACCTTGGCCGGAATGTATGTGTAGGTTATTAAGCTGTGACAGGACCTTAACCTACGTGAACAGTACATCGTGTATCTTTAGTGACCGAGGATAAACATAGAAATTCATAGTGAAGAATCTGAACCGAGCTCATCTCTTGCATCGTTATAAACACCTGTTATACTTGCTGTCTGTGTGTGCGCCAGTTATACTTGCGCAACAGTTTTCTTTCTTTTTCTTGCTTTCACTGACAACCCCAATCTTAGTTTGTAGTTAAAAGGCGACTTCTCACCGTTCCCTGTGGATTCGACCCCAGCTTGCCAATACTATACTAGTAGGAGAGCCGAGACAAATTTGCAGCACTCAACGACGTGCTCGTCATCCTGATATCACCTATTTCAATGACATCCAGCCCTGTGTATCTCAATCTGATAACATCCATCTTAATCGTGTTTCCAGTAATGAGGAGATTTTTCAGGCTGTGTGTGAGCTACCTAGCAATAGCGCTCCTGTTATGGACGGTTTTACTGGTACTTTTTACAGAGCTTGTTGGGATATTGTTGAGTCAGACATTTGTGAAGCTATACAGTCTTTCTTCAAAGGATCATGCCTACCTAGGGGTATATCGTCAACAATTTTGACCCTTATTCCTAAGGTTAATAATCTTTCATTCTTTGATCAATTGAGGCCAATCTCTAAAATCCTCAATGATCGTCTTATATCCTTACTCGACAAAATTGTCTGTCCAGAGCAATTTGGTTTTATTCCGGGCAGATTCATCCACAACTGCATTGCTTTAGCTCATGATCTTGTCTCCGATATTAACAGAAATCTCATGGAGGGAATCTAATGGTTAAACTTGACTTATCTAAGGCGTATGATCGTCTTTCTTGGATTTTCCTTCTCCGGGGATTGAAGGCTTTGGGTTTTGATGATCGTTGGTGTGATTTAATTTACCGCAATATAAGTTACTGTTGGTACACAATTCGGATAAGGGGAGAATGTTTTGGTTGCAGGGAGATCCCCTATCTCCCAGTTTGTTTGTGATTGCCATGGAATTCTTATCGCGTGCTCTCAACAAAGCAACTAGGGCTGGGGGTGGGGTAATGCCCACTGGACCTCTTCCAAAGCTCTGAAGATTAATCATATTTTCTATGCAAATGATATACTCCTTTTTACTAATGGAAACAAATTGTCTTTTGGGAGACTTCTTAAAATCCTTCATCATTTTTGTGCCAACTGTGGTCAACTGCTGCAGGCATCTAAGTCAAGACTTTTCTTCTCCAAACACATCAGGGGATATAGGAAAAGGAACTTATTGCAAATGTCTAGTTTCCTCCAAGGTGAATTTCATGTTCGATACCTAGGTGTTTCCTCTTTTCACTGGGCGTCCGAGAATATCTTATTTAATGGAGATGTTGGAATCGATCAGGCATCGTTTGAGCAGTTGGATGAAGCCTTTTCTATCTCTGGCAGGTAGAGTTACCCTTATTCGTTTTGTACTTCAATCAATACCTATTCATTGTTTGTCGGTGTTGAAAGTTCCAAAGATTACTCTGAAGCTCATCGACCAGCTCTTACGCAATTTCTTGTGGGACAATGGGGGTGATGCTAATCATCATTGGGTAAATTAGTTGCAGTCTGCAAGCCTACTGCTTCTGGAGGTTTAGGGTTGCGTGACTTGAATAACGTTAGGGTGGCTTTGCATGCTAAGATGTCATGGGATTACCTGAACAATTCCTCTCTTTGGGCGAGACACGCTAGAAGCAGATTTAGGGCTGGCAAACATGGATCGAATACTTGGAACAGTGTATCACTTCTCATCACTTCTATATCCTGTAATTATCGCTGGATCCTAGGGAATGGAGATACTAATGCCTTAATCTTTTGTGAGAATCTATCCTTGGCCTGCCCTAATAGCATTGGAAAATTGAGTATTAAGGAAGTTCTTACTAAATAGAATTTTAGACTGCTTCTCCTGCAGAATACGGCTCCCCGTATACTGAGTTCCATTGAGGTGGATTCTTTTGTTGAGGAACAAGATGCTCTAATCTAGGAAAATGACTCTTCAGGTAAGGTCACTACCTCTTCATTCTTGAAGTGTTGTTTTCCGTCTAGTCTATTGTCAAGAAGTTTGATGTTATTTGGCAGTCTTGGATTCCTCATAAAATATCTTGTTTTGTTTGGAAAGTGTTACATAAAGCTATCCCTACTCATGATAATGTTCAGAGGTTGGGTATCAATCTTGCTAGCAAATGCTCTTGTTGTGTTTCCTCTAAATATGAGACGCTGGATCATTTATTACTGGATAGTGAGCTTGCAACGGTAGTGTTTGATTTGTTGTGCCCTTTGTTTCGGAAAGTCAGACCTTCATCTATTCATCATTTGATATATTCTTGGGGTATCACGGCGGATTTTAAGAAATATACCGAGTGTATGGGTTTTGGTCTAATCTGTTGTAGCCTATGGGAGGTTTGGAAGTTCAGAAATTCATGTCTTCATAATGATTCCGCTGGCAGCTTCAACAAGTGGTATATTGTTAAATGGGCTTGGTCTCTGTCTAACATCATTAAAATTCTGTGCAAGGGTGATGCTGTCTCCAAGAAAATCTGTGCGGCTCTGTACATCTCTCCTCCTATCGAAGAAATCCCTATTATCATGTGGATTCCCTGGCTTCGGTTGCTGGTGGCATCACCTGTAATGCTGCTGTCTTCATTGATGAGGATAAGGCTAGTTTTGCTGCCATTATCCGAAATGAGAGGGGTAAGTTCATTTTTGGTTACAAGTCTATGACTTGTAAGAAACCTTTTATTAACTGTTTATTCCATATTGTGAACGAGTTATGTCATAAGAATGTGGCTTTTGATTGTCTCAAAATTGCTCATGATGATGCTCTTCTTCTTGGTCGAGGCTCGTGTGTGGACTGGAGAATTTTTCGGATTAAAAGGCTTCTTCTTCAACGTCTCAAAGGAGTTCGCATCCTTAAGACTAGTCAGTCTCTCAACCGGCCAGCCAATGCTTTGTATTTTGCTGGTGTCCACTCTTTGTTCTCTGGACAATTTGATGAGCTTCCAATCTCGGTCAAGAGAGCTTTGCTTGAGGATCATAGGCCTCACCCTTGTTCTCACAACGATCAGGTTATTTTCACATGAATGGTCTGGTGTATTTCAGGTCGTTTTTGTTTTGTTGGCTAGTTTCCTATTATGTGGATTCAGCCTCCTTTTCTTTTTGTTTTTGTTGCGTGTGGTCTGGGCATGTCCAGACTTTTTCGCAATTTTTTCTTATACTTTGCTTAGTTTTCGCTAAGCATCCTCTTTTGTATAAGCCATGATTTGGGCTGTTTGAATCTCTATTAATAAATTTCCTGGCACTGTCCAGGTTTAATTAAAAAAAGTTGAAAACGAGCTAAGAGGCCATACTTTAGAGCATTATACCGGAAAAGGCAGTTTCGACCTTTGCTGCTTCGTAAGGATGCCGAGAATGATTTACCTTTATATGGATGAAAAGCTAACTCAAAGGTCTACAACTCTCTAGTTTACGTCAACTTCAGATTCGTAATGGAAGATAGTCAAAAACGAGTTGTAAGAAGAAACAGTGCCACTGCAAACTGCAGAATATATTTTATGCGAGATTTTAGGGATAAAGATAGAAATCTAAGATTATCTATTTCCTAGTTGGAACTTAGAAAAATAAGATTACCTATTTCCTAGTTTGAACTTAGGAATCTAAGATTATCTAACTTAGAAATCTAAGATTATCTATTTTAGATATCTAAGATTATCTATTTTAGAAATCAAAGATTATCTCTTTCCTAGTTTGAATTTAGAAACCCTAGATGAAGCATATAAATACAAAGCTAGAGACATGCAGCCATCATCCGCCCTAGAGGCGAGATCATGCGCAGAGAGAGGACTTAGAGCAGATTGGAAGAGGAGATCGCAGAACTGCCGGCGCAAAACTGAGACGCGCACGGACGACGCGCGCAGCAGGCTATTGTGTCTTTACTTGTTGTTTTCATATAAATATTGAGATGAATATTTTCAACATGTCTAGATAACTGTTTGAATTCAGTTTAGACTTTAATCTATTAATAATATGTTTTGAGGTTTTATTCTTAATGCATGACCTGTTTAGTAGTATTACTCCGAGCATACTTGCATGATAACTAGTTTAGATAGTTAGGCAAAGCCTTTACCCGCAAACCTAATTATAGACTCTATTATCTTTCGTTGGACTATCAGAGGTACGTTACAGTGAATGATAGGAGTAGCCTTTACCGGACCTTAGCTTACGTGAACAATCAGTCATAGATCTTTAGGAAACCCGTGATAAACATAGAAGTTCATAGTGATAAGTCTAAGTTGAGCTCATCTCTTTCTATGGTTTACTCTCGTATTGCATTCTGTGCTCCAATAGTACTCACACTCCTGTTTTCTTTCTTTACTTGTTTACTCACACAAACCCAATCTTTAGTTGTAGCTAAAAGACGACTTCTCACCGTTCCCTGTGGATTCGACCCCAGCTGTCCAATACTATACTAAGGAGGAGAGTCAGGATAAATTTTGCAGCACTCAACGACGTGCTCGTTAGTAAACAACATGTATTTTAATGCATCTAAAGATATTAGGAGTATGTGAAAGAGTACAAGACGATTCGCAGTCACTTTGATTGTTTAATGGAGTTTTGTTGGAAGTCCTTTGCGTTGCTTGCTCATTAAGCAAAGTCTCTGAAAGTAAACAACATGGATTTTAATGCATCTAATGATAATAGGAGTATGTGAAAGATTACAAGAATGCGTGACAAACCCAAATACTCAGACAAATTCACGATTTGCAGTCACTTTGATGGTTTAATAGAGTTTTGTAGGAAGTCCTTTACATTGCTTGCTCATTAAGCAACTTGTTTGGAAGTAAACAATAGTAATTCGAATGCGTATATTGAGATTACGCGTGTGTTAAAGAGTCAAGAATGCTTGACAAACCTAAATACTCATACAAATACACGATTTCTGGTCATTTTGATGGTTTGATAAGGTTTTGTAGGAAGTCCTTTACATTGCCTGCTCATTAAGCGAAGTGTCTGAAAGTAAACAACATGGATTTTAATGCATGTAATATTATTAGGAGTCTGTGAAAGAGTACAAGAATGCGTGACAAACCCAAATACTCATACAAATTTGATTGTTTGATGGGGTTTTGTAGGAAGTCCTTTGCATTGCTTGCTTATTAATCAATGTCTCTGAAAGTTAACAACATGGATTTTAATTCATCTAATGATATTAGGAGTATGTGAAAGGGTACAAGAATGCGTGACAAACCCAAATACTCATACAAATTCACGATCTGCGTTCACTTCCATTGTTTAATGGGGTTCCGTAGGAATTACTGTACATTGCTTGGTCCTTAAGCAAAGTCTTTGGATGTAAACAACAGTAATTTGAATGCATATATTGAGATTACGCGTATGTTAAAGAGTACAACAATGCTTGACAAACCCAAATACTCATACAAATTCACGATCTGCGTTCACTTCCATTGTTTAATGGGGTTCCGTTGGAATTACTATACATTGCTTGGTCCTTAAGCAAAGTCTTTGGATGTAAACAACAGTAATTTGAATGCGTATATTGAGATTATGCGTATGTTAAAGAGTACAAGAATGCTTGACAAACCCAAATACTCATACAAATTCACGATTCGCAGTCACTTTGATTGTTTAATGGAGTTTTGTAGGAAGTCCTTTACATTGCTTGCTCATTAAGCAAAGTCTCTAAAACTAAAAAACATGGATTTTAATGCATCTAATGATATTAGGAGTATGTGAAAGAGTACAAGAATGCGTGACAAACTCAAATACTCCTACAAATTTCGATTTTCAGTCACCTCCATTGTTTAATGGGGTATTGTGGGAATTACTGTACATTGCTTGGTCCTTAAGCAACATCTTTGGAAGTAAACAACAGTAATTGGAATGTGTATATTGAGATTACGCGTATGTTAAAGAATACAAGAATGCTTGACAAACCCAAATACTCATACAAATTCACGGTTTCCACTCATTTTGATTGCTTGACGGGGTTTTGTAGGAAGTCCTTTGCATTGCTTGCTTATTAAGCAATGTCTCTAAAGTAAAGAACATGGATTTTAATTCATATAATGATATTAGGAGTATGTGAAAGAGTACAAGAATGCATGACAAACCCAAATACTCATACAAATTCACGATCTACGTTCAATTTGATTGTTTAATGGGGTTCCGTAGGAATTACTGTGCATGGCTTGGTCCTTAAGCAAAGTCTTTGGATGTAAACAACAGTAATTCGAATCGTATATTGAGATTACGCGTATGTTAAAGAGTACAAGAGTGCTTGACAAACCCAAATACTCATAAAAATTCACGGTTTCCAGTTACTTCGATTATTTTATGGGGTTTTGTAGGAAGTCCTTTACATTGCTTGCTCATTAAGCAAAGTTTCTGAAAGTAAAAAACATGGATTTTAATGCATCTAATGATATTAGGAGTATGTGAAAGAGTACAAGAATGCGTGACAAACCCAAATACTCATAAAAATTTAGGATTTGCAGTCACTTTGTTTTTTTAATGTAGTTTTGTATGAAGTCCTTTACATTGCTTGCTCATTAAGCAAAATCTCTAAAAGTAAACAAAATGGATTTTAATGCATCTAATGATATTAGGTGTATGTGAAAGAGTACAAGAATGCGTGATTGATAGAGCACTTTTGTATGCTGTTTTAGGTCCTTTACACTGCGCATAGTTCTAACATATTCAGTATAAGATTACGCTTTTGGTATAGTTTTGTGTCTCAGGTTGATTAAAAGAGTTAGAACAAAAGTGCAACAAGAAGGCTGAATCTCGGAACAAAAGACAACAAAGTGACAAAGGGCCAAAAGACAACGAGCGCGCGAGCAGTGTGGCGCGCGAGTATGGGTCGCGCATAGCAGAAAAACACGATGACGTTAGCAATCAACGAAGTATCCAGAGCGATGATGTCATCACGCGCAAAGAATATTTCTAAGTTCAATTTTTGGAGATCAAGATCTTCCCAAAGCTGATTTTTAGAGATAAAAATGATTTCATACAGATTTTCTTGCCTAATTATTCGTGGAAACCCTAGGAGGCAAGAGTATAAACATAAAGCTTCAAGGAAATCACAGACATGCGATATATAGGCGATCAGCTGCGCGAATAGAGAGAAGCAAAATTCAGACCTAGCTGTGAGAGCTGTGCGCGCGAGCTACCGACGCGAGCGAGAAGACGCGTCACTCAGATTTGCTTGTCACTTTAGTTGTTCAGTATTTATTCTTGAGATGTATACATTCAGTATGAGTAGCTAACTTATTGAATTCGGTTTGGATTTAGATCTATGAATTGCATGTTTTGAGGTTTTGTTCTTAAATTGCATGATAAGTTTAGTATTATTATTCCAAGCTCAATTGCATGATAATTAGGTTAGACAATTTAGCGAAACCTTGCACCGCAGACTTAGTTGTAGAATCTTTTAGCTATAGTTAAACTATCAGAAGTACGTGACTGTGAATGATAGGAGTAACACTAGAATAGTCGATAGCTACCTTGACTGGATTCGTGGTTGACTAGACTAGATTGAGTAATAATATCATACGTCCACTTGCGCAACTGTTTTCTTTTCTTTTACTTGCTCATACTCACAAACCTCAATTTTAGATTGTAGATCGAAAGAAAACTTCTCACCATTCCCTGTGGATTCGACCCCAGCTTGCCAATACTATACTAGTAGGAGAATCGGGACAAATTTGCAGCATTCAACGACGTGCTCGTCAAATTTTGGCACCGTTGCCGGGGACGCGCTAGAGAAGTTTTCTTTTCCTTTTCTTTTGTATTTAGTTTGTTATTTACTTTATGTTTTCTTATATAAAAATCCAAAAACAAATAGTTACGTTAATCTAGCTGTTGTTTTTGTCTTTATATGGAAGTAAGTGGCGAAAATAGTGTACTCGATCGAAGAATAGAGACTCCAGACGCGCCAGTGCGCAACGCCGATAACATCTTTGCTCGCCTACACCCTGCTGAACTCAAAGCAATCAGAAGAGAAGTACCAGAGACTTAGAGTTCAGAATGAATGCTGAAATACCAAGGAACGACAACCAGCCACCAAATAATATGGATGTACGCGTACCACAACCTATCGCGCGCATACCTGCACAACCAGTGGCGCGACGCACCATTAAAGAGATGTCTGCTCCACAGGCAGGCAACCAACCTTGGTGCATTGTGCTGCCTCTAGATGGACACTTCGAACTAAAGACTCAGCTTGTTCCCTATATACCAAAGTTCCATGGTATGGTCAGTGAGAACCCAGTCAAACACGTAAAAGAGTTCGCGGCCATCTGATAAAACATGGGGAATGGGAACGAGGATCCAAAGTTGCTGAAGTTGAGAGCTTTCCCATTCTCGTTGTGTGATTCAGCAAGGCAATGGCTGATGGGGCTAGCACCAGGTTCAATAAGAACGTGGCCCGAGTTGCAGGAAAGGTTCTTAGACAAGTTTCACCCTTGGCCAAGGTGTCACTAGTCGCGCCAAAGCAGCTGCATGGGGAGTCATTATCCGAATACTATGAGCGGTTCAGGGAACTAGAAGCGAACAGCTACAACCACGGACTTCCCCAGCATGTACTTATAGAGAATTTCCTCAACGGACTTGCTGAGATGGAACTCAAATTGTTAAATGCTTGTGCAGGAGGCAGTGTGAGGAATATGTACCCGGAGGACGTATAGAAACTTAACGAGGATACTGTGGACCAAGTCAGATATCAGGTATCCCTAGGGAACAATCGCGCCAGATCATTGCATCAATAGACGTCACAGGAGAAATCAAAGAACTCCAAGATATGATGCAGAAACTGATGATGAAGCAGAGCGCTGATACTAGACCGTGTGAATTCTGTCACGCCACAGATCATCAGATAGATGCATGCCCCACCCTGTTCGAATAACACGCAGATGTGAATGCCATAGAAGGGTGGAATAATGGACGGGCTAGGCAAGGAGAGCCTAGATTCAGACTAGTTGAGAACGGGTTTAGTTGGAAGAACGAGCAGAATTTCCGGAGACCGCGTGCTGACTGGCGCGCGCAACCTAACTCTCCCACTGGCGCGCGACCTTACGCGTCAGCTGCTTCCTATAACCCACCGCACAAACGCGCTGAAGGGCCAGCACAGTATAACCAGCAGTCGAAAAGATCATTAGAGGATATTGTGGGTCAGTTGGCTGAGACGTTACGAAAGAACGAAGAACAAAACGACAAGAGGTTTAAACTGATAGAAAACTAGCTTACTCAGATTGCCACAACAGTAAACGAGTTGAAGGTTAGTGATGGCAATTTGCCCTCTCAGGTTATTCAGAACCCAAAGGGGAGTGTCAACATGGTTCAGGTTGACGCGCCACAACAAGATAGAATGATCGCGCCAGTTGACACGAGCACTATTGATGGCGCAGCAGAGCTGATTCAAGATTTAGTCGTCGCATTCACGCGAGTAGTTCCTGACGCACCAGAGCAGAACGAGGAAATCATGTTGATTTCCAAGGTAGTTTAAAGCTGTGTTTGGCTCCGGACTTACCAGAGAAGCTTGCTGATCCTGGAACCTTCAATATTCCATGCACTATAGGCGATACCTTTGCTAGCGAGTGCATGCTTGATTTAGGAGCTTCGGTGAACTTAGTGCCATATTCTTTGTACTCTGCGTCATCTATGGGACCTCTAGAACCAGCTGAGATCGGGTTATTACTTGCGGATAACTCACGGACCAAGGCAAAAGGTAAGATAGAAGATGTCTTGACTCATGTCGGTGGACTCAAATTTCTAGCAGATTATTATGCAGTTGATAGGGACAAGCCGAATACTGAGGCAAGGGAGACAGTTTTGCTCAGCCGGCCATTAATGAGAACTGCACAAGCTTGCATCGACGTCAGTAACGGTATTGTGACACTCCAAGAAAAAAAACACAAAATCAGATTAGATGTCATAAATCGAGTCAGATTATCCGAGGAACAAGTAGTAGAAAACCAGGTCAAGTTTAGAAACAAAGCTACTACATCTAGACCGACGCACTCTGAGACCATGCGCGCCAACCAGAAGATAATACCTATGGCGCACCAATACAACACAAAGACTAAGCCACCAGACAAGAGGAGCAGAGAATGAGGTTGGGAACAGTGTGATATGTGGGACCAGCACAGGAACGCAGAGAAGGTGCGCAAGATAGTTCTACAGAACAGAGCTGCACGACTCAAAGACGTACGAGAAGTCACATGCGCACAGTCTGTCGCATCAAACAAAGCGCAGAATTTCGCGAGTGAGGGTTGCGCAAAAGACAGCAAAATGGTGACGTCAGCAGACAGCGAAATACCCGGAGCGATGGTGTCATCACGCGCAAAGAATATTTCTAAGTTCGGTTTTTGGAGATCAAATATTTCCTAAGCTGATTTTTAGAGATAAAGAAGATTTCCTACAGATATTCTTGCCTAAATATTCGAGGAAACCCTAGGAGGCAAGACTATAAATATAAAGCTTCATGGAAATCACAGTATGCGTACTTAGAGAGAGCAGGACACGGCGCAGAAGGAAGAAAGCAGAATCCGGCCAGATTGTGCTCGCGAGCTGTCACGCGAGCCTACCGACGCACCACATCATATCTGTTTTGTTATTTTAGTTGTCATATAATTATTCTTGAGATGTATTCATTCAGTATGTCTGGCTAACTTACTGAATTCGGTTTGGATTTGAATCTATGAATGATATGTTTTGAGGTCTTATTCTTAAATTGCATGATAATGTTTAGTATTATTATTCCGAACTCAATTGCATGATAATTAGGTCAGACAATTAAGCGAAGCCTTGCACCGCAGACTTAGTTGTAGAATCTATTATCTATAGTTAAACTATCAGAAGTACGTGACTGTGAATGATAGGAGTAACACTAGAATAGGCAGTAGCTACCTTGACCGGATTCGTTATTGGCTAGACTAGACTGAGTAATAATATCATACAGACCTTGACCGGAATGTATGTGTAGGTTATTAAGCTGTGACAGGACCTTAACTTACGTGAACACTACATCGTGTATCTTTAGTGACCGAGGATAAACATAGAAATTCATAGTGAAGAATCTGAACCGAGCTCATCTCTTGCATATTTATTTACATCTTTTATACTTGTTGTCTGTGTGTGCGCCAGTTATACTTGCGCAACAGTTTCCTTTTCTTTTTCTTGCTTTTACTCACAACCCCAATCTTAGTTTGTAGTTGAAAGGAGATTTCTCACCGTTCCCTGTGGATTCGACCCCAGCTTACCAAGACTATACTAGTAGGAGAGCGGGGACAAATTTGCAGCACGCAACAACAGGCGCGCACTTGGATGGACATTGGATGATTTGCGCGGAATCAGTCCAGACGTTTGCATGCATCGAATTCCGTTAGAAGATGGAGCTAAACCATGCAGGGATGCCCCAACGAATACTTAACCCTATTATGATGGAGGTAGTACAGAAAGAGATCATTAAGTTGCTGGACGCTGGAATCATTTATCCCATCTCTGATAGTAAGTGGGTAAGCCCGATTCATGTTGTCCCAAAGAAAGGTGGTATCACCGTAGAGAAGAACGCAGCAGGAGAACTAGTGCCCATGAGAATACAGACTGGTTGGCGCATGTGCATAGACTACCGGAAGCTGAACGCAGTGACGCGCAAGGATCACTTTCCCCTGCCGTTTATAGATCAGATGCTTGACTGACTGGCAGGTAAGCCACATTACTGTTTCCTTGGATTGATTTTCAGGATATAATCAGATTCCCATAGCTGCGGAAGACCCAGAAAAGACAACATTCACATGTCCTTTCGGTACATTTGCATTCCGGCGCATGTCTTTTGGATTATGCAACGCGCCAGGTACGTTCCAAAGGTTAGTAATGAGCATATTTTCGGACATGTTGGGTGCATGCATTGAGGTATTTATGGACGACTTTACTGTGCATGGGGACACGTTTGATGAATGTCTGGAAAATTTAGATAAAGTCTTGAAACGTTGCATATCTAAGAACCTAGTCTTGAATTATGAAAAGTGTCACTTCATGGTCACGCATGGAGTAGTGCTACGCCATATTGTCTCTAGAGAAGGGCTAAAGGTGAATAAAGCAAAAATTGATCTTATTCCTAGTTTGCCGTACCCCACTAATGTTAGAGAAATCAAATCTTTTTTAGGGCACGCTGGATTTTACATACGTTTCATTCAAGATTTTTCTAACATATCAACCCCATTGTCTAACCTCCTGCAAAAGGATGTAGTGTTTGACTTTACAGATTCCTGTCGCGCAGCATTTGACGTACTGAAGCGTGCACTGACTAGCGCGCCAGTACTACAGGCGCCAGACTGGAACCTACCATTCGAATTGATGTGTGACGCGAGCGACTATGCTGTTGGCGCAGTACTTGGTCAGCGCAAAGATAAGAAACCACACGCCATCTACTATGCCTCGCGCACACTGGACCCAGCGCAGCGGAACTACACTACCACAGAAAAAGAGTTGCTAGCCATTGTGTTTGCCCTAGAAAAATTCCGTGCTTACATATTGGGGACCAAAGTCATCATATTCACAGATCACGCAGCGCTAAGGTATTTAATGTCCAAGAAAGAAACTAAGCCGAGACTTATGCGTTGGTTGTTGCTTTTGCAGGAATTCGACATAGATATCAAGGACAAGAAGGGCTCGGACAACACAGTAGCCGACCACTTGAGCCGGATAGTCAGGGACGAGGAAAAAGGGAGTATCACGGAGACCTTCCCCGACGAGCATATAATGACTTTGCAAGGTAAGGCACCATGGTATGCTCACATTGTGAATTACTTGGTCACTGGTACGTTTCCCCCATCTTTCAATAAACCGCAAAGATTACGATTGAAACACGACGCTAGAATGTATTTATGGGATGACCCGTACCTGTTTAGAATAGGTCCAGACCAGATACTTAGACGCTGCGTCCCAGATCATGAAATAGACTCATCCTAGTTTTCTGTCATGAACACGCATGTGGAGGCCATTTCGGTCCGAAACGAACAAGTAGAAAAATCCTAGATTCTGGTTTTTATTGGCCACACGTGTTCAGAGACTCATACGCGCACTGCAAGAATTGCGATAGATGTCAGCGCGCAGGTAACATATCGGCGCGCAATGAGATGCCGCAGATGCCTATCATGGTCGACGAGGTATTTGATCTTGGGGAATAGATTTCATGGGTCCCTTTCCCCCTCATTCGGATTTGAGTATTCTTGTAGCAGATTATGTGTCTAAATGGGTTGAGGCTAAGGCTACAAGAAAAGATGATGCTAAAACTGTTACTGATTTTTTGCGCACTAACGTTTTCTGCCGTTATGGTGTACCCAAGGCACTGATCAGTGACCAGGGAACTCATTTTTGTAACAGAATGATGGCGCAGGTACTCAAACACTATGGGGTTCAGCATAGAATCCACGGCCCATCACAGACAAACGGTCAAGCTGAGATCTCAACAGAAATCAAACGATACTTGAGAAGATGGTAAAGCCAACACGCAAGATTGGAGCCTCAGGCTGGATGACGTGCTATGGGCATATAGGACGGCCTTCAAGACACCAATTGGCACTTCCCATTCCGATTGGTATATGGGAAAGCATGTCACCTTCCGGTGGAATTAGAACACAAGGCCTACTGGGCATTGCGTACGTGCAATCTAGATCTGGACAGCGCAGGGCGTGAACGGATGTTGGATTTAAACGAGCTTGACGAGTTGCGCGCAGACGCATATGACAGCACGCGCGACTACAAATTGCGCACCAAGATATATCACGATAAGTTTATTCTTCGTCGTTCTTTCAATATTGGTGATAAAGTTTTGTTATTCTCATCTCGATTAAAGATCATGCCAGGGAAATTGCGGAGTAGGTGGACCGGACCATTCACAATCACAAAAATCTTTCCACACGGAGCCGTAGAACTCGAAGATGAGAAGGATCATCACCGCTTCAAGGTAAACGGCCAGCGAATTAAGAAGTATCTTTCGGGCCCTATTCCACCAGTACAAGAGTTCGACCTTTTAACACCAGGAGAGTTAGGAGAATTTCCCTGATCATCAGACGCGCACACCACAAACCACGCGACATTGAAGAAATACCAGGCATTGACCAAAAGGTACTGTCGAGCCAGCGACGTTAAACCAAGGCACTTCCGGGAGGTAACCCGTCATTACTATTGCCTTCTTTACTACTTGTGCATAACGTGAGGACACGTTTTTGTTTAAGTGTGGGGGGTAGTAGTACATTTATCTTAGGAGTAGGATTAAATTTTCGTTTTTTTTTAATTTAGTTTACAAACCGAATGTGAACACATCTCAAGAGGTAATTGCGCGCGAGAAACACTGGCTTGCGCGACCTGTGTGCGTACTCGCGCACCTGCTAATTTGTGCTTATATGACATATTCTGATTTTTGTAATTTTTTCGAATTTTGTGTATCTCTTGAGTGGAATAACGAGGGATGTGGAGTTGATAGAAACGTCCTAGAGAAGCAGTCGACGAACGAAGCTTGAGGATCGGTTGTATGGTTATGAGTATTCGTGGAGGTTGGTACTTCGCGTCAAAGGAAAAGAGCAAGCTCAGTCACGCAGATGCCAAAGGCGAAACCCTAAGCGTGACGAGACGGAAAACAGACCGTCTTCGTGAAGTTAGTTGCTCAGGAAGGGGCGCGCGGTTGCAAACGCGTGACCTGACTTGCGCGCGACTGTCAGAAGCGAGAGCGGGGCGTGGTTCCATAGCTGCTATCCGAAGGCCATGATTGGAAACCGTTCTAGGGAAAAATAAGATCCGGACCAGAAAAGAAAGTATTCAATTCAAAGTTAAAGCTCAAAAGGCCGAAACAATGAAAAGAAGAAATTGTGCAACAAAGAGTTATCATCTGTCCGAGAAACAAACAGTGAAGCGTCAAAGACGTAGCTCAGAAACCCTAAGACGCGGATCAATCACGTATCAAAGAAAGCGAATACGAATAACCATGCAATCGCAACTCAAGAG
>QZGG01002665.1:0-33975 GCA_006409495.1 Sedum album
AAGAGTACTTATGGGCGGGCGACTCATGAACTTGGGACTTCTTTACACATTCTGTACTTAGGTAATCATGTAAATACCTGATTAGATTACACTTTGTTTATTTCTTATCGTACCAAGTTTTGGAGCTTATGCTTCAGATAGGTACTTAAGTTGGTTGTTATTTAACGACTTCATTGATGGCGATCATGATTGTATTAAGTTTTATGAAAGTCACTTTATATAAATTGTCTCACATGATTAGTTAGTTAGTAAAAGTTGTTAAGTATATATATTGATATATTACAATCAAGCAATTTATCATGGTATCAGAGTCGGTCGATGCTGGATTTAATATGTGTGGAAAGGTGTTTAACTAATTGGCCACCGATGTGATGGATTGATAGTTATGTTCAACCAAAATATTCGAATGTGAATCGATTGACTGAAATAAAAATTTGTTACAAAATCATGTGGCATGTAGTAAGCTTATGAATTGTGATCAACATCATAAGTATATGGTCAATCAAATGGTGAGTTGACAAACAATGATTAAAATTTTGTTCTTATATACATAAATAGTGGTGCTAGTAAAACGTTTTATGGCGATCATTGTGCTTCAAATATCATGCATACCTTGTTACAATTTATGTCTTGAATTTTTCAACAGACTTAAGGGGATGCAGGGAGTATTTGCTTGGATGTCCAAATTAAACAAGGTGTTCCCACTCAACATCTCATTTTTCATGACCTTTTCCAGTTTTTTGCGCATGACTTCAAGTTTGATGATGGTGGTGAACGAAGATAACACTTTTGATTTTTTTGTTAGTTTCTCTACTTGTCTGCGCTTTAATTCATACTGTTACCCATCACACGTTTAAAGAAAGATGTACGTACTAGTATTTGATGAGATTTGCTGCGGCTGTCAACTACAACTTGGGCTGTCTATGGTGTGGTTTTGGCAGCATTCGGCTGGCGCTTACTCCCTCCGTTCCGTTTTGTTTGTCCAAAAACACAAAATGCACGGTAATTACGTTAGAAAGAAGGTATAAATGTGTGGTTGAGAATAAATGATTAATAAGTAAATGAGTAAAAAGTAGAATGTGTGGTTGAGAATAAAGGAAAGTGGACAAACTTAAGGGGACATCCAAAATAAAAAGTGGACAAACATTATGAGACAGAGTAAAACTTTAGACTTGGCTAGCTACAGGTTTTGTGATTACACTGTTTTTCATCATCATTATCATCTCATCGGTTGCATGTTGATGTAGTTGCTGAGATGAGCAGTGATAAAGACTGCTAGCTCAGCTGCACCTTCTGCTGCAGCCTGCTGCCAGTAGTTTTGTATTCATGTGACTATTATTGCTGTTGAAAGTTCCTATAAACTGATCACTCTTTTAACCTAATCAATTCTCATATATACACACACATATTAATAAATAAATAAATAAATAAATATAAATGAGTTTCAACCCGACATTTGTACTGCAGTCAATCAAAGACGCATAAATTTGCTGATGTGCAGTGTCACTCTCTTTCTAGTTAGGCAATTAGGTTTAGTTCTTTTAAACTTTCTTAAAACATAAGGGTTGGGTTCTTTAAATGTGAAACCTCCCTCAATTATGACATATTCTGATTTCAATTATTCAATGAGTGAGAAAGATTGTGGAAAGATTCTGTGTGCAAAAACATCCAAATGTAAAATTATTTGTTGTACCTAGGCCGAATGAGATGTTTTATTGACACCTCCCATCCCCAAATTATTTTTGTTTGAAGTCTTATTTCAAGTTCAACTCGAGTTGTTCACATATTATCTACGATACGAACCTTAGACATTCATCCGATCTTGCATAAGGTTTCGTGTCAATACAACGTCGTTTTATAAATTACAATTTTGAAACTTGTTATTCTCCCAGACCTACTGTTGATTAATCCATTGATCAGCAACTTTTAAAAGCATTAGTCTGTTGCAACATTTTCTTACAAAATCTTATTATCAGAATTATGAAGCCCTTCTTTTTAAGCAAATTTTCTAAACCCTAATTACGAAAAGGAAGAAAATCATTCATTTACTTGATTATTTGTTCAGCACTTTAATGGGCTTTTCAATCGTTTCTGCAATGGCCCAAGCTCACAGTCAATACTCGATAACGACGTCGTTCTAAGCGAACGATTACTAAGCTGTTAAAAAATGGGATTGGGCCGTAAAAGCCCAGCCCAGAAAATCGGTGAAGTCGAGAAAAGCAGGAACAGAGCAGGAGTCACCTGAAAGCAGTAACGCAAGTGCGATAAGAGCGACGACGTCGGAATCTGGTACGCTTTTCGTATTTTAGTATTGGGATTCTGCAAGCTTGATTCGATCCAACGGCAGTGGTTTGAGATTTCAATTAGGGATATGAAAGAAGTTTAGCAGTAATTTGAGCTTTGTGAAATTCCGTTTTAGTCCTTGTAGTTTCATACATTTCACCGTTACCCGATTTAAGCAGTTTCATGCTTTGGAGTGCAGAATTTAGTAAATGCGTTAGGAAGTCGATTATCATTGCAATCCATTCATTCAAGTAGCAAGTTGCAGTTTGCTGAGAATATTGGAGAATGTTTTTGTTGATTTGACGGCAATTTATTGAAAATGAGTAGCACTGTCTAATGTACATTTGTATTCGGGATGTTTTTGGTGGATGTTTTCTCTGTTCACGCGTAACTTCGTGTTATTGAAGACATTTATAATTCTTTTTTGGTACTAATAGGTCTTGCTTAAGTCGATTATGGCTTCACCTTTGGACTCAAATTCGGCCATGGGGTTTAGCGGAAGGCGTTCCTTGGGGTTCATAGCCAACGCAAAGAAGCACAAGCAGAGCTTCTTCCAGTTTTTTGTCATGACTGGTGTGCTTTTACTCAGTGTTAGATCGCTAGGGCAGAAATACCGTCTCAACAATCTCCAAGAAGACACAGTGGCTCTGAGAGAAGAACGGGATCAGCTCGTGGAACGGATGAACAATATCAAGAGCGGTCTTTTGCATGAAGCGTCCCTTGATTCTTCT
The DNA here is from genome assembly GCA_006409495.1 of Sedum album. Classification (NCBI taxonomy): domain Eukaryota; kingdom Viridiplantae; phylum Streptophyta; class Magnoliopsida; order Saxifragales; family Crassulaceae; genus Sedum; species Sedum album. Next base: position 3,015 of record QZGG01002665.1, read on the forward strand.
GGAGTGTTTGCTTCCCGTTTGCGTGACATTTTCGGAGATGCAGAATGAGGCAATCAGTTTCGACACACTTTTTATAATAATTTCCACCCCATATGCAAGAAACCTAGGACTTTTCGGCATTGTTTCGGAATTGCCATTTTGAAAAGATCAAAATTTCATGTGAACTTTGAAGTTGTATCAATTTGGATAACTTATTACATCAATCTGATTCTGAACAAGTCATCTAAAAATGTTCAAGTTTACAGCCATTAATGTCACAGAATGTGAAAACATTAACTTATACATCACTCTAGAAGACGTCGCATCGATCTCAAACGCAACGTTAAAAGAAGTCCATCATTCCCAAAGGCCCATATAAATACAAGTACTGGAAAAACTGTAAGAGAAACATCAACCGACCCTGTGTCGCACAACATAGAAAGACATCTTAAGCTCTGACTCCTGAACTCGAGGTTTTTGTTCTTTTTGATTGTCAAACTCGAACTGATTTTGTTGAAGCTCTAATTTTTTAACTTGTGAGTCATGCTTGATTTTTTTCAGAGCTCCTCTTCTGCCGTGCGTGTGATGGACAAAAAGTGCATACTGCGGTAAGTCTCTCAATCTATGATTTTTTCAATCTCTTTGATGCTCTGTAGTCTGTTACATTTAGCTTCCATGTGTGTCTCATAGGTTTCCAATAAAATTGAGCAACTCTGTGGTTTCTCCTAAACATTGCTGAAATAGGGCGCACATTTATCCTCAGTCATAGATGGAGAAACCTATGGCACCGAGTATGGACCCAATGCCGAGGAAATGTAAGTCTCCTAGATTACTTAATCCTTTTGAATATGTGTGTATTATACTCTTGTTCTGGCTAAGGTATGTTTGTTACATTTTATATGAGGGCTAGAGTTTGCCGTGTACTATTTTTATATGGAGTATATATAATGGATGCTCTGTTATCTGATATTGCATGTGGAACTGGTATTCTAAGTGCTTAAGTTTTGTTTGACGCAAAATGTGGATTTTTTGTGTGTTGAATTGTGTTCGCCAAATCTGATGTCTGCTTGTATTTCTATTTTTGATAGCGGTTACAATTGGTACAATTCGTCTAATATCTCATACATGAGAATCATATTCTAATCACTAGTAGCACAGGTCACAACGGACACCTTCACCCAATCATTGACAAGCATGTTTAGCCAATCAAGCGCGCATATCTCTCCGCTCTGCTTACACGACCACTTCATGAACACCGACGCGAACAAGCCCCACGTCCAAAGGCAAGCAAGGAAGAAAGCCTCCTGCACAACACACACACAACCTCCTCGCTCGCGCGGGAGGAAAGAACGACCTCCTCGCACGAGGGGGAGGAATGAAGCCCCAGAAAAAATCTGAGGAAAAGTGGTGATCCTTTGTCAGGTCCCTCAACCAACAGAGCACCACTATGTTGTCTGCTTGTATTTTATATCTTGGTAATTAATTTATATTTATCCTGCGATAGTTTAAGACTTTGCAAAATGTTATGATTTGTGCAGTGTAATTAATCTCATTGGTCTTTGCAGTTGCTGTGCTGCAATGTTTGACACCAATAACTGCTGATCTTATTGAAGGACTTCACTCTAGAAATTGTACGTATCTTAGCTTTACATATTTCTTTCTCTATTGATATTTCTTTCTTTACTATTCAAAACCCTTCATTGACTCCGAGAGTAACCACTAGCTTTCATTGAATCTTTTGCATAATGAAGCCGATTATTCTATATATCAAGTTTCCCATGCTCATGTCGTGAATGCAATGATGCATGAATTTTATAATTAATAATAGTCAGATATTTCATAGATTATATATACGTCAACGTACGTAGTCATCTTTACCAAATGAGAGTGGGGGATTAATATACTTTTTAATACTCCGTTACTACCCACATAATAATATATAATATAAATAAAACATCCTATTTACTCACCTTCTAAATTATTGGCGAAAACCAACTATCAGTAGTCGGCTTTACTAATTCTCTCAAGAATTCCACAGTCTGGATCGTCAATGTACTCTTTTGTATTATCAACTCATGAGTACTATACAATATCGACATATCATCACTTTGACAATGAATAGTAACACGTCCTTAACCAACAACTTATCCCAATGACCTTTCGGGAAATCCAATTCTCTTTGTTACGTAAGTCCTTTTTATTATATTCCTACTTATACCTGTGCAATAACTCATCAAGTAAAAAGTGTTCATGTCAAATTCCATTAGGCATAAGGAGATTAAGACATTTAATTTGCACTAAGATGAGATCTACAATCATAGCTAACCTTGTTTACTTCTTTGTCTTGCCTTAATTTCCTTTGTAACCCCGTTTCACTCACTGCCTTCACATCAACTCGAAACTGCAAGTGCAATTTGTCGGTCACGGCTTTTGGGTTCTCAGGTTTAATGCAACACCTTGTCCTTCACATCAACTCAAGATTAATGATAACAACACTTACAATTAACTCAATAAGATGAACATTTGAACTTCACTCACACGGTTTCCTCAATTTCAAGTAAGTTACTGCAACCTTATCCCTTTATTGACTCAATCACAGCTGACCACTCTAAAGTCAATAAGATTGACATTTTTATACTATATATAAAGCAGGAAGTAGTGAATTGACGGTTTCTTTTGAACCACAATTCACGTTCTCCAAATCACCACTGCTTTACTTAAAATAAATATGTTTATATGTTAATTACACTTCCTATAAACTATACTATAAATAAAAAATAATCATGTGCACATATGTGCCCAAAACTAATAGTAAAATAAAGCAAGCATCCCACTATATATATATATTTCAATATCATTATAAAAATCTTAAAAATATAAATGTAAAATGATAATGTCAAATAACAAAGCAACATTAAATAATATTAATACTAATATTATTATGTATTTTCATTATTATTAAGTAATAATAAGTAATATTTTTAATAAATTGTGAAATCAGCCGTAAACTTTTAAATATCAAGAAACATGAAATAACAAAGCTCTGCAATGAATATTTAAATCTCAACAAACATCAAATAACAAAACAGATATCAAATAACAAATATGCAATAAACATTTAAATTTCAACAAATATCAAATTAAAAAGCAAACTTCAAATGACAACCATTAAATAACAAAGTTTTGCATGTAAATCTCAACATACATCAAATAACAAAACAAACATTAAATACAAAGCTCTGCAACAAATATTTAAAATTTCAACCAACAATAAAAACAAAGTAAATATTAAATTACACAGTTCTGCATCAAACAACATCAAATATCAAAGCTTCTCATAAACAATATCAATTAACAAATTCTTGCAAGCGAACAACAAATAACAAAGCGATGCAGTAAACATTTCTAACTTAACAAACATCAAATAACAAATGATAATAAGGGGAAGAGTACTTTTATAATTTTGCTTCACAAACTTTATAACGATTCTTATATCATCACATATTATTGATTTCATTATTTCTATCATGGTGTTAGTCGGAATTAGAATCATCACTATCAAGTACCAATCAATCCTAAACCTGTGAAACTTTAATCTAATAAATAATATCCTAACAATAACATCATCAATATCAAGTACCAATCAATCCTCAACCTGTCAAGCTTTAATCTAATAAAAAGTCCTAACAATAACATCATCAGTATCAAGTAACAATCAATCCTAAACCTATCAAGCTTTAGTCTAAAAAACTTCTAACAAGAAAATCACCAATACCAAGTACCAATCAACCCTTTCAAGCTTTAGTCTAATAAAGAACTCCTAACAATTTTTTTAAACATCACCAATACCAAAATTACCAAGTGCCAATAATAAATAAATCCTATAACGTCATCAATACCAAGTACCAATCAAGCTTTATTCTAATAAAAAAACTCCTAACAAATACCAAGTACCAATCAACCATACAATATCTCATCAAAGTAATTCCAAATTGTATTGCAATATGATGAAAAAAGTTTTATTAACATAAGTGTCTTCAATTTCCGTAGTCTCCTTCTGCTTCTGCCATCACTGGATGTAATCTCCTTCCCCGCCTCAAACAAGCGAATGTGCTGAGAGATCTCTGCTGTCTCTCTCAGCCACCGAAGATGACAATTTCACGGTAACACAGTTGCCAATAAATTCATCAATTACACGAAGATGATCCATTGTGTTAACTACCTTGTGCTTGAGGTGGAACATGAGAACTTTCTCGAGGGAATTGACCAAGAAATTCTCAAGAGGGGAATGCGATTCTCTGAAAACTTTACCGTCTTTGTGTGCCTGGGAGAGTAACCATTATCTTTCATTTCCTTTTTAGCATATTGAAGCCGATTCTTATGAATAGCCAGTTTCCCAGCCCAATTGACGAGATCATTCAGAAATTTCGCAGACTGTGTGACAACACTCGAGAAATTGTTAAAAATTATCTACCAATATTGAAAGTAATATGTGATTGTGATTTTTCAGAAAATCATACACACAATAACTCCCTCATGCCTTGAACTTAACACAAAGCCTAGCTTCGGAACTTAACACAAAATCATCGAGTAACCTTTTTGTTTCTGGAATCAGTTTCACCGACGTCAAGAGTGTCCACAACTTTTGAATTCTTATTGTAACCCTGACGGTGACAACTAAAACACTGAATCATCAGAAACCTGTCCTTGTGAAAGCACTTGGTACCAATTCTAATGGAAAATCCACATATATGTGCATATTGGTAGTGGAAACTTTTAGCATCTTCAAGATTGTCGAAACACTGACCAATAAATGGAACAGAGGAATTTGGGCAGTCGGGTGTAGCAGAATGTTCGTTGCTAGACTCCTGAGTATTGTTGTCCATTTTGGATTTCATCACCAAATTAACATAATATCAAATTAAACTTTTCAGTTATAAAACTTCTATGATTCATGATTTGCTATCATATGATTCATGAATCAAATATAGGCAAACAATGGACTTGCGTTCAAACTATTATGGTTACATTACATTCAGTATTTGTATTAAATAGTCTTGTCAGAACATCAATGTAAAAAGATCAGATACGAACTAGTATTCTCAAGTATAAAACATCTATGATTCATGATTTGATATAATATGATTCACTAATCAAATGCAAATTAAACTTTTCAGTTATAAAGCTTATATGATTCATGATTTGCTATCATATGATTCATGAATCAAATGTTGGCAAATAATGAACTTGCGTTAAAACTATTATGGTTACATTACATGCAGCAAATAATGATTTGTTGTAATATGATTTAATGAACTTGCGATAAAACTATAATGAATACACAAACATACGACAAATGGAGTATTTGTATGCGTTTTCTGACTATCTGACTAATTCAATTATAACCCATCGAAACATACCAATTACGAAACATATGTCTTCCGATGAAGTGGTATCCGCGAATAGAGAATTCGCCAAAGGATCGTCAGACTCTTCTAATTGGAAGAGGCGAGAGTTGCTATCGAATTCAAAAATCATTATTTTGGAATTCGGTGAAGAAACAACTAGCTGTATATGGGAAAATCTATGAAACAAAATTAAATGATTGAAAAACAAAAAATTGAATGTCAGTATCTTAATCAAAGAATTGAATGTCAGTTACTAAAAAAGGATTGAATTTAATTGATATATTTGTAAATATATTCGAATGTATGTTTTAATTATTATATTTTTATTTTATAAACAAAGTAGCACTTTTCATTTGATCCCGACTCAGGACACATAACACAACATATAAAGAAAAGCATATGTATCCCGACTGTACATATTCAGCTCTGCGTGCCTTCTGAACTCTTAGGTTGTTGTTCATCTCAATCACATAATCTTCAATTCAGGTTGGTTTAATTGTGTTCGTTAAATCGTAATTGTTTGATTTTTTGAATTCCAATTCCAATGCTATTAATTCGAATTGGGTTGTTCTGTTCTCCGTCGAATTATGAATTCTGCTATTAATTTGTTTCTTAGTGTTAAATTCGAATTGAATATGAATTCTGATGTTGATTCAAATCTGATTTCTATCTGAATGTCTATTTCGAATTGAATTTGTGCAAGCTCTGCTTTTTTAACTTACGAGCATGCTTGATTTTTTTCAGAGTTCCTCTTCAGCGGTGGTGTGATGGACAAAAAATTGCATACTGCGGTAAGTCTCTCAATCTGTTTCTTTTTAATATTTCTTAGATGCTCTATTACATTTATCTTCCAACTCTGTCTCATAGGTTACCGATCGATTTGAGCAATTCCCAGATGATATCTTACTCCTTATAATGTCGTTTGTCCTTAACACTGCTGAAATAAGCCGCACATCTTTCATCAGTCGTAGATGGAGAAACCTATGGCACCATGCTACCAGTTGTTTAAACTTCGATGGTTAGTTAATACATTGTTTTGTGTTTGCGTAACCCTGATGATTTTTTCTGTTTTAATAAATGAAACAGGTTCAAATTGGGTCTCACGCGTTCACATTTGACAATGTGTATGGTGCGGGAGGGTCACCGTCGACATTGGCTTTTAATGAATGTGTTGCGCCGCTGGTTGATGCGTTGTTTCATGGATACAATGCCACAGTTCTGGCATATGGCCAGGTAGGAAGTTGTATGCCAAATGCTACAGTCTATTATTTTTATATTTAACTGTTCCTGTTGATGACTTTTTTTTGTAGACTGGTTCTGGAAAAACATAGACAATGGGAACAAACTATACAGGTGAGGAGAGCAATGAGGGCGTTATTCCTAAAGTGATTGAGAAAATTTTCTCTAAAGTGGAAGCCACAAAAGATACTAGTGAACTTCTTATTCGAGTTTCCTTTATTAAGGTAAGGAAAGCTAGATCGTCCCATTTGGTTGATCACTTCAATAACTATGTTCATTCATTCTTTTTGTTTTCAGATTTTCAAGGAAGAAGTATTTGATCTGCTAGACAATAGTTTGTGAATTATGGATTGGAGATTTGGAGAGTGACGAAAACTCTGAAATAACTCCAAGACTCATGATTATGAAAACAAGTAAGGATCAATATATTGACGAGGTTATTGAGATGGAGGAAACATGCCCTGAATTATCGAAGGAGAAAGACAATGGATTCGTGTTGGATCACGGAAAAATTGAGTTGGTGACAACACACCCAAATATGCAAGATTGGTTGGTTGATGCAAATATGATCAAATGTGAAGACGACAAAGTGAAGTTCATCGGTGAAAACGTTCAGAAGCTTGGGGAGCAAGAATATAAGCAAAATGTTGGAGACTACTCCGCAGGGATAAAGAAGTCCAAGTATCATTCAAGAATATATCGAAATTTTCCGGAACAAATGAAGGCATAAGGAATTCTAACTAAGGATAACCAAACTGATCAAGTAAAGCATGACAAGTTTGACATCGAGCCAACATCAAGAGACCACCTGATGGGGAACAACAATTAGACATTATGGGGGAGTATTGAATTAACAATGCCTAATTGGGTTGGGTCATCAAGAGTTAAATTATACAAGCCCAAGAATACAAGTTCAAGACAAGAAGAGTAGTGGAGTTTCTAGAATAGTGTGGAGAAGGTGAGGAGAAGATATTTTAGCAAGATTTTTCTAGAGTTAATTTTGGACCGTTGGACGAAATCAATCTCCACCGTCCATTTCATAAGTAGATTAGTATAAATAGGAGTCATGTAGTTTGTTGTTGACATCTTGAGTTTAAGAAACAAAGTAAGAGTGAGGTGTGAGTGACTCCTCTTGTAATAGTTTCTCTTTTTAATAATAAAATCCGTCTTGGGTAAGCTGCGCAACTCAACAGTAAACTACAAATTAAAACAACAAGCACAGAAGTAAACTACAAATCAAAACAACAAGCACAGAAGTAAACTACAAATATAATCAAAACAACAAGCGCATAAGTAAACTACAAATCAAAACAACAAGCACTTAAGTAAACTACAAATCAAAACAACAAGCACAGAAGTAAACTACAAATATAATCAAAACAACAAGCACATAAGTAAACTACAAATCAAAACAACAAGCACATAAGTAAATAACAAACATTAAGCACGTTGCTAAACAACAAATAGCAAACATCTTCAGTAAGGAGAATACCTTTGTAATTCTGCTTCAAAAACTTGATAATGATTCTGCCGTCATCAAGTAATTTCGATTCCATTGTTTCAATGATGGCGTTAGGAGGAATCGGAATCTTGAGAAACAACTTCACCTACTCCGAGTTGAGTTTGATCTCACACCATTCAAACCGGAAAGAGTCAACGAGTGGTGTACTCCGATGTCATCCCAGTCGAAGCTGATCTTCATTCCGGCCATGGAAAACTGATTCGAAACCCTAATCGAAGGCGCCATAAACATGCAGAATGATCGATATCGTTACACCGATCTGCTTAAACCATTCGGATCGGGTCGATCTGGATCGGGCCACGTTGGGTCAAGTCGGTTCGGTCTAAAACACGGATTCTTGTGTCTATCTACGTCGTTTTATAAATTGCAACTTTCAGTATCAATTTGATCTGAAAGTTGAAAGCCATTGTTTAGTTACTTAATTACTATTAATTAATCCTCGATCACCAATTTTCAAAGGCGTCAATCTGTTGGACCCAACACCTTTAATGGGCCTTTCAATTGGAACAGTAACTAGCCAGGCTTGTACTTTAAACCCAACCCTGTAACGACGTCGTGTAAACTAAATCATGAAAAGTGGGCCTTAAACCCAACCCAATTGAGCCTTAACTTTATACATTACTCTTGACGACGTCGCAACGATCTCAAACGGCAACCTTAAAAGAAAGCCCATCGTTCTTCAAAGCTCAAATAACAAGCCCATATAAATGAATGAAAATTGGAAAGTATGTCGGAGGCATCAACTGACTCAGGGTTACACAACATAGAAAGAAAAGCATCCGTATCCCGACAGACATATTCAGCTCTGCATGCCTCCTGAACTCTTAGGTTGTTGTTCATCTCAATCACATAATCTTGAATTCTGGTTGTTTTAATTGTGTTCGTTAAATCGTAATTTTTGATGTTTTGAATTCCGATGCTATTAATTCGAATTGGGTTGTTCTGTTCTCCGTCGAATTATGAATTCTGATATTGATTTGTGTCTTAGTGTCAAATTCGAATTGAATATGAATTATGATGTTGATTCGAATCTGAATGTCTAATTCGAATTGAATTTGTGCAAGCTCTGATTTTTTAACTTATGAGGATGCTTGATTTTTGTCAGAGCTCCTCTTCAGCCGTGCTGTGATGGACAAAAAATTGCATACTGCGGTAAGTCTCTCAATCTATGTTTCTTTTCAATATTTCTTTGATGCTCTGTTACATTTATCTTCCATCTCTGTCTCATAGGTTACCGATCGATTTGAGCAACTCCCAGATGATATCTTACTCATTATAATGTCGTTTCTCCTTAACACTGCTGAAATATGCCGCACATCTGTCATCAGTCGTAGATGGAGAAACCTATGGCACCATGCCACTAGTTGTTTAAACTTCGATGGTTATACTCTGCTCCCTCGGAATATGTGGAAAAAAAGGCACGCATCGATGTTTGTAGAATGGGTAAATAAATGTATTGATGCAAATCCTCAATTGCCCTTGATCAAACACTTTCGAATCTCTTTTGGATTGGACGCAAGTCAGGGCTGCCACATTGAACGATGGATTAGATTTTGTATTGAAAATAAAGTAGAAAGTCTTCACCTTAATTTTCGTTCTCGCAGCAGCTTCATTATGCCGAAAGACCGGTATACACTATCTCAAGAGCCTTGGTACATAGCGCCATCAGGGTTGTCTAGCCTCAAATCTTTGAAATCTCTCTTTTTGTCTAATGTGAATGTTAGCAAAGAATTCATTGAGTTCATTCTCACGAGTTGCCCACAGCTTGAACATCTGGCGTTGGATTCTTCTGGGCGTTACCGCGGTTTGGACGTGTCTGGTGTGCCTCCTCTTCGGTTGAAGAAACTGAAAATTTGTTTGGGTGAAGATTGTGTTTTAACCAAACTCGATGCTCCCTATCTCACCTCGCTTTACTACAAATCAGGAAAGTTTGCTCCGCAAAAGATTTCTGTTCCCATGTTGACTGAGTTGACTATTGATAGTATATTGTGTAAGCAATGTATAAGCAACTATCTTGTTCACTTTGAGGTCTATCTTCCTCAGTTGGAAAAGCTTGAACTGGAAATGGATGAGGTAAGTCTTCCTTTGATTGATACTATTATAATAAAATATTAATGTAAATTTATTTATTAATATGGTATACCAGTTACCAGGCCGAAAGATTCAGGTTGAGCAAGATTCCAGAGCTTGTGAAGCTGAAATACTTGAAAATTTCCTTGGTTTATGGTGACTATGACCCTGTCTGTTGTGAGATTTTGGATTTCGTTGAAGCTTGCCCGCTTTTAGAAACCCTTGTACTGCAGGTATTTGAGCTAACACATTGTGTAGTGTGATAGTCTTCGTTACTTGTTATACTTTAAGTGTTTACACAACAATATAGAAGAAACTGAGCTTTTGACCTTTATAATTTGTCTGCAGTCCTTAGTTGTATCCAAGAATATCGATAGATCACAGTCAGCTCAACAACTCCAAAATAGAAAAAAGGCAAGATTTTTTTTCTTGCTCCAATTTACTAGTTTTAATTTGTATAAAATTTAGATTTTTTTTGTAGAATATTTTACTCTAATAGCTTGGTTAAATAATTGCAATAGATGTTATATATCGCATGCCTCTTATTTTGTTATCGTTTTATTATTTTTGTACTCAGAAAGAAGATACTTTTAAATGCCTAAAGGTGTTAGAGCTCTCTGGCGCTAATAGGAAAACCATTGGCCAAAATGTGGTGAAACATATTATAAGGAATGCACCCCATATGAAGAAGTTTGTAGTTGATACTAACAACAGGCGTGTCAAGTTAAAGAAAGTGCAAGCTTTAGAAACCAAGGCAAAAGAGTTATGCCAATGCAGTTGCTCAGACATTGACATAAAAGTTGTGTGATGTTTTTGTTATGTGGTATAACTTTTATTTATAGCTAATTAAGTGCAATTACTTTTTAAAACCAGAGTCAAATATGTATTTGTCATTTTAAATTTGCAAAAACTCTATAATATCAGTTCTTAAATTTTATCTGTTTTTTGGACCTGGATCCGGTGCTGCGTAGCAAATAAAGTTTTCACCAGAAATTATTATAGTTTCAAGCAAACAATTACATATTTAATAAAAAGAAAAATCAATGTGATTGAGTATTTGTATTGAATAACAAAATCTGCATGAATGGCAACCTAGCTATTAATCAAGGTGCTAAATTTTCATCTCTACATAAGGAACAGGGTTTTTAAAGACTTTTCTTCATTTGCTCGCTGGATAAGGTATTCTTTCCGCAATGTTCAAATCTTCATTGCGTGAATAATAAAGTCTGCAGGTGCACATTTTATCTCATGACATCACCATAGCGAATGTTTCACACCTAGACCATTGCAGGTCAATATCAAACCCTGATGCTGTTGGAGATACTCCTGCGAATAGAGAAATATTTGGATTATCGTGAATTTTAGAGGGTATAAATGAGTGGATTTTAAATAGAATGAGACTTACAATGATGTTGTGATCATATATATGTAGTAACCCTTTCTGGTCGTATTCCCTTCTCTTATTTGAATTTCCAAGAACTGTTAAGAGTTCATGTGAGATCAAAGGGGATTGGTAATTTAAAATTTTAGGGAATAGTAAAACGACACAGTTTTATCTGCAGCAAGTTAAAACTACTTCATTTTATCTCGCTGCAAATGGCTGTTTGCAGAACGGGATCCGATATAACTAAAACACCAAAAAAAAGATCAAGAACATACAATGACCACTGGCCATATTCTCAATTGGATATCATTAAAAGTACCAACGACCAGCATACAAGTCTACTGTTATGCAAACAGATAGCATCTATCAGGAAAAGTGACAAATGCTCCAATTAGTCATAGCTCGGAGGTATACCTTACAGCTTAAGCTTGAATTCCAATTAACCGACAAGATGCAGCTCACTTAACTACCATAACATAGTAAAGTGCATTCCAATCAATTAGACTCATGCCCGGCCAGATGCAGCTGACTAAAAACTATCATAATTATGCTATTGTGTTCTAGTTAACAACAAAAATTGAAGACACAAAGTTGTCTAACATTAAGGAATTCAGCTTCAATTAGCAGTTTCACAATTCCGCACAACAATAAGAAAACATTGAGATCACCTTGGTATGCTTCATTTATCTCCTGAAACCTCAGCGTAACTCCATCTCCATCCTGATCTTTCTTCTTGTCCGGATGCCATTTCTACACAGTGTAATCAAACTCCATTAGACACCAAATAAGCCACTGTTACGAAAGCCACTGTTCCACAATTCCATCAAAATACCAGCGCTAATCGGATATAATTCGATCTAATGGCTTCCTCTGTCGCATCATAATCAACTTCAAGAATCTTATAATAATCCTGCCAAACATGGTATATAACACAGAAAATCATCAAAATACAACCAAGTAAAACACACTTTCTGGTGCAAAAACCCTAATTTCACATCAAGACGCAAACTTGAAACAAACCCAATGCAGAAGAGACTCAACAGACCTTGGGCTTTGTTAGCAGCTGATGAAAATCGAAGCAGAAAGAGGAAGACGAAGACGACGTCTCGGAAGATGAAAAAAATCCTTCTTCACTCGACTCGTTTTCATCCTCGTGATGCGCCGGATAATCGTTGTCGTAGAACTGGTCGTCGTAGCCGTAGCCAGCGTCGGCGTCGGCGTCGTACCACTTCATCTTCGCGACGACTACTGCGTCGAAGGGTCCAGAAGCAATACGGATTGTCCTGATTAAACGACGTCGTGTTTGTATACATGATATACACCGCCCTACCAAACCCATTCGGGTCGGGTCCAAAGCCTTCGATCGTTTTTCCAGGCCCAACTTCAAGCCCATATCTGACCACAACGTACACTGAATTTGAATTCGGACTTGAGCGCCACATCCTTAAATCCAATTAACCGATTCACTTCGGTTCCAATTTTTGACATTAAATTACTCATTTCCGTACTTCACATCTTACTATCCAAAATTCAAAATCCAAACCAGCCGCTTCTTCCGCCTCTCCCCAAATCCTCTTACAAACCCTAATTTCATCCTCCCTCAATCCGATTCAATCCTTCACCCAGAGCTCCGGTTCGTCGATTCCGTGTTCTCTCAGCTCCATTTTCATGCAATTTTGACCCTTGACGGATTCCGTTGCGCAAATCGAGGCCTAGGTTAGGAACGATTGGAACTACCGGATCTGTTTTGGAGCAGATTGAGCTGACCGGTGATTGAATTTTTTAAAGGATTAATGGATTCGGAGACGAAAGGGAACGAGAAAGATCTGACGCAGTGCGTTAGAGTTGCTGTGAATGTTAGGCCATTGATAACGTCTGAGTTGCTGATTGGATGCACAGATTGCATCACTGTTGTTCCTGGAGTGCCTCAGGTCTGTTGTGAATTAATGGTGTGTAAGTTAATACATTGTTTTGTGTTTGCGTAACCCTGATGATTTTTTCTGTTTTAATAAATGAAACAGGTTCAAATTGGGTCTCACGCGTTCACATTTGACAATGTGTATGGTGCGGGAGGGTCACCGTCGACATTGGTGTTTAATGATTGTGTTGCGCCGCTGGTTGATGCGTTGTTTCATGGATACAATGCCACAGTTCTGGCATATGGCCAGGTAGGAAGTTTTATGCAAAATGCTGCAGTCTATTGTTTTTGTAGTTAACTGTTCCTGTTGATGACTTTTTTCTTTTGTAGACTGGTTCTGGAAAAACATATACAATGGGAACAAACTATACAGGCGAGGAGAGCAATGAGGGTTTATTCCTAAAGTGATGGAGACAATTTTCTCTAAAGTGGAAGCCACAAAAGATACTAGTGAATTTCTTATTCGAGTTTCCTTTATTGAGGTAAGGAAAGCTAGATCGTCCCATTTAGTTGATCACTTCAATAACTATGTTCATTCATTCTTTTTGTTTTCAGATTTTCAAGGAAGAAGTATTTGATCTGCTAGACAATAGTTTGTCACATGCCAAATCTGGTGTACCATCAAGAGTTCCCATTCAGATCCGAGAAACTGTGAATGGAGGAATCACACTTTCTGGAGTAACGGAAGCTGAAGTTAAGACAAAAGCAGAAATGGCATCTTATCTGTCACGTGGATCACTAGCTCGTGCTACTGCAAGTACTAACATGAATAGTCAATCAAGGTTGTCATTGTTAGACAAAATGGGTTTAAAAGCAGCAGAGGGCTTGATGTTCTTTTTTTCTTGATACCATTAACTTATAACCATTTCATTTCATTGTTGCAGTCGGTCTCACGCGATATTTACCATATCCATGGAGCAAAAGAGAACATCTCACACACCTGATGGATCTGGAGACGATCTTAGTGATGATATTTTGAGTGCCAAACTCCATTTGGTGGATTTAGCTGGTTCAGAGAGGGCTAAAAGGACAGGTGCAGATGGTCTGCGTTTAAAGGAAGGTAATTCTGTAATCTTTGGATAACTTGTTACGTTAGAGAGTAAAATTCTAGGAAGGTTAGGGCCTGGTATCGAGTATGACCCGTATTTAAATTAAATAATTGAATTGTTGCTGCTGTTTTAATAGGTATCCATATCAACAAAGGATTATTGGCTCTTGGAAATGTCATTAGCGCTTTAGGAGATGAAAAGAAGAGAAATCTAGGAGGCCACGTCCCTTATCGTGATAGCAAGCTCACAAGACTATTACAGGCACCTGCTCGATGCTCGTTACATTTTCCATTTTCTCATTTTCATCTCGGTGCTAATAAGTTCTTTTGAACACTAATAACAAATTTGTTTTTGTTTTTAGGACTCCCTTGGAGGAAACAGCAAAACTCTTATGATTGGTAGTTAATGTTTTACTGGTATAACATTTAGTGGTATTTATACGTGTTAACATTTCAAAATGCTTGTCACAGCTTGTGTTAGTCCTGCTGATACAAATGCGGAGGAGACCCTGAACACGTTAAAATATGCTAATCGCGCACGAAATATACAGAATAAGGCAGTGGTATGCTATATTTTTCAACTTGTGTCTGTTATAATTTATTCCATGTTGCATTGCTAATAGGGTTTCATTAATAATCAATCCCTGTTGATGAAGGTCAATCGTGATCCAGCAGCTGCCCAAATGCAGAAAATGAGAAGTCAAATCGAACAGTTGCAATCTGAACTCCTCTTCTTTCGAGGTGACGCTAGTGCACCCTTTGAGGAACTTCAGGTGAAGGGTTAAATTAGATTTGTCTTCCTCAGTACACATTTGCCTAATCATAGTGCTTTGACAATCGTATTCGGTGGATTGACTCTATCTACCTACATTCATAGATTCTCAAACGCAAAGTAAGTTTGTTGGAGGATAGCAATTCAGAACTTCAGCGTGAACTCAAGCAGTGCAGGGTCAGTTGTGAGCAGTTAGCACAACGTGCAGTGGAAGCACAGGTTTTCTTCTTTCTTAGGATTAACAATCTTAGTATTTTATGATATGGTCCTCTAACATCCAGTAAGAGATGTTTACTGAATTTTGTAATTCAGGTTGAGAAGGATAAACTACTCTTGAAAATTGAATCAGCCAAAAGTGGGAAATCCTGGGCTGAAATTGATACGGATTCAAATCAGGTTGGCTTGTTTTTCTGTCGGTAATGCTTCACTGTACACATGTAACTGCTGCAAAGCA
This sequence comes from Sedum album, assembly GCA_006409495.1. Classification (NCBI taxonomy): domain Eukaryota; kingdom Viridiplantae; phylum Streptophyta; class Magnoliopsida; order Saxifragales; family Crassulaceae; genus Sedum; species Sedum album. The sequence continues at coordinate 18,809 of QZGG01002665.1, forward strand.
TCTAATTCTGTAAGCCATAAATGTTCTCAGGAAACCAACTTGCTTCAAACATACGTGTCGAAGATTCAAGAATTGGAAGGGGAGTTGCAACGACTTCAATGCTTTAGGAGTTCTAAGCGCAGCCGCATTGATGACTGCGTAGATACGGATGACGAACATCATCATTCAAAACAGTCATATTTGGGAGATTTCAATGAATATCACGTTGCATGTGATACCAAAGGACTGGATATTCAGGTACATTTGCTAACTTAATTTAATAGCAGATCTGAATTGAGGTGTGTTCATCCTTTTAAGATTTGTGGTAAATTTAAGTGAATCCATCTTATTTCAATAATTTAGTTAACTGAATCGTTCTCCTTATGCAGATGAAATTGAAGTCACGGAGAAGGAGCTGGAGCATACATCTCTTCAAGAAAAGCTGGACATGGAACTGAAAGAATTAGATAAACAGCTAGAACAGAAGGAGGTAACCGTGGATCCGGTCACATTTTTTTAAAATGAATTACATTGATACTTTAACATACATCCTTTTTAGGTACAGAAACATAATTGTATTAGGGTGTTTAGGTTTGGTCTTAGAGAAATGCAGTTATTCTATGGTTTAGATGGATGCAAATGTGTTCCTTTTGGTGGCTCCTGTTTTCTGTTTCATAAACAGTATCTGCTGGCCTCAATATGGTACAAATTCTCACCGCCTTCTCTCTTTACTAAAGGCGGAAATGAAGCGTTTTGGAAGTGCGGAGACTACTGTTCTAAAACACCATTACGAGAAAAAAGTTCAGGAGTTGGAACATGAGAAAAGGTCTTTGCAGGTTGGTGGTTATACTTTTTGAATATCGAATCATCTATCGGTTGAAATGTTCCTTACTTGATTTCTCGGGCAGAGAGAAATAGAAGAACTTCGACAAAATCTTTCAGGCATATCAACCTCATCTGATGATGGTGCAAAAAGGTTAAAAGAAGAATATCTTCAAAAGCTCAATCTTCTTGAGGCACAGGTAATTAAATAAAGAAGACTCCCTACTCTTGGTTTAAAACTGTGCACACATTGCACAATAAAAATATCCCAATGGAAAAAGGCAAGAAGTAAGAATCTCTGTGGACACTGATATCTGATTTTTATGCAGGTTGCTGAGTTGAAGAAGAAGCAGGATGCACAAGCGCAACTTTTAAGACAAAAACAGAAAAGTGACGAGGCAGCAAGAAGGTTGCAAGATGAAATACAGAAAATGAAAACCCAAAAGGTACTTTTTTTGCAATTTTGGTCAACCATGAATTAATTCATAATATTGTAATTATATTGGTGGTATAGGTGCAATTACAACAAAAAATCAAGCATGAGTCTGAACAGTTCCGAGTATGGAAGGCAACTAGAGAAAAAGAAGTTATTCAGGTATTCTCATACTGACATTGAATTCTTTAGGTATTAACTCTCCCATGAAATCACCAAATCAACTAGATTACCTGGACTTTGTCTGATATACATTTTATGACAGCTAAAAAAAGAAGGGAGAAGAAATGAGTATGAGATGCACAAGTTGCTGGCCTTGAATCAAAGGCAGAAAATGGTAGTTTTCTCAACAAATGTAAAAATTCCTATTTCGTATTCCATCGCATGTCATTAAATTTCCAATTTGCCTGTATCAGGTATTACAGCGGAAGACTGAGGAAGCTGCTATGGCTACAAAACGCTTGAAAGAGCTTCTTGAAGCTAGAAAAGCGTCATCACGTAATCAGTTTTCATTCATAGTCAACTGGACATATTTTACGTATTTAATCTTATAAGCAAGTATTCATTTCATATTTTGTTTATAGGTACTGGAAATGGTCCTGGTATTCAGGTACAGTTAAATTTTAGCTTAATTTTGTATTGGTGCAGCTATTTTTGTCACTGTTAAATGATTACAACTTTTGCCTCATTAATGCCTTTATTATGAAGGCTCTCCTGCAAATAATCGAGCATGAACTTGAAGTCACAGTGAGAATGCATGAAGTTCGAGCCGAATACGAGCGTCAAATGGAAGAGTGAGTTTTTCTCGCTATCTCCAGCTTCCCATAAAATCTAGACCATTTTTACTTAAACCTACAAGTTGTATCCAAAATGAATTGGGAAATGGTGTCTCCACGAAAGAATGGTTTTTTAAAATTTACTATGCGACTTTCCTTTAAAGACATTCGTTTGGCCCATTATTGATACTAGGAAACTCATGTTTGCACTGAATGTTGTCATTAAAGGAGAGCTAAAATGGCAAAGGAGGTGTCAAGATTGAAAGAGGAAGAGGAAATGCTTAGGAAAAACAATATAAGGTAAGTGCATAGTACTCTGTATAAAAATAAATGAAATCCAACATGAGTTCCCTTGTACAACTGGATTTCATTACTGTTTTGACTGTGTAGCATGAGTCCACAAATGATGTCTCCTGGAGCAAGGAATTCAAGAATCTACGCTCTTGAAAACATGCTGGCTACCTCATCTAGCTCCCTTGTTGCCATGGCGTCAGAGTTATCGGAGGCATCTGAGGAACGTGAAAAGGTTTTGAATGGCAAAGGACGTTGGAATCAAGTCAGGACATTACCTGAAGCCAAAAATTTGTTGAATCACCTCTTTAACCTAGCATCATCTTCAAGGTATGACTCTTTTAGCTTGAGTCTTGAAATTACAAGGAATGCATCATCTTCAAGGCCACAAACATAACATTCATGTTTGGGAAATGTAGATGCCTGACTTGTTTTGTTTGATTTTAAAAGGTGCTCGCTCCGAGATAGAGAAGTTGACTGTAGAGAGAAAGACACTGAAATAAAAGAACTAAAGGACAAAATAGTGTCACTCGGCTGCCTGATTAGGCAACAAGAAATCCAAAAGGCCGAACTATTTCAGAAACTACATGCGCAGGTTAGTTAATCTATATAAGTTTTTAATAATGCCCCGTGTGTTCTTAATACCCCATCTTACACTCTTTAGCAGAGATTAGCTGTGACTGAAGATGGAAGACAAAGGTATCACTTGCGCACCAGTAAGGTAAGTATTAGCAACCTGTCTCTTTATGAACTGTATTCTTCATGCTACACCTCTTTTTGTATTTCAAACATTTTTATGATAATTTAGGGGCCAAGGAGCTCTTTTGCTTTATTTGAAGACATGGATACTTCAGAATCAGAACGTAGTGACATGGAAGATGCAAATGATGACGATGGTGACTGGGTTGAATCTGGAAGAAAGCCCCTCAGGAAGCGACACTCCAAAACAGGCAGTCGCTCAAGTATCTTGCCCACCTCTGAAGTTTGTTGCAAATGCAGCAAACAATCATCGTGTAAGCTGAGCAGGTGCGAGTGTAGAGCAGCTGGAGGCTCATGTGGGGCAAATTGTGGTTGTATTTCCACCAAATGCACTAATCGTGACACCTATTCAGCTATACATGGGATAGATTCATCCAAGTCAGATGTGAGTGATGAGTCTAAAGATGCTGCTGCCGCAAATGAAAGTACTAAGAACGACCTTGCATCTCAAGGTGCAGCGCTTCTTCAGACTGCTCTATCGGATAAACTTGCTGAGGTAAATGATCCTCATGGAGCTAGAAGGAAACCTTTATCTGACATTGGAAATACAGTGGTAAGCCTAGGCCCAATTTCCCTTTTTGGTTGAAAATGCAACTGGAGTTAACAAATGGTGTATTGAATACTGACACTCTCCTTTGGCTGCTTTGGTTAGGGTAAGACAAATGTCCCCAAACCCGGCAAGAGGAAGAATTGGCGCAAGTCAGTGATCCAGCTTGTTCCCATTGCTCCGCCTCCATGCCCACCGTCAGAAAAGACTGAAACTGTGACAAAGAAGCCAGAGAATAGCGCAACTGATTCAACGGAACTTCATTTGAGACCATCCAGAGCAATGCAATCTGCCAGCATGCAAAACAACTTGTTAAGAGAGCGCAACATCCATCATTCTGATGAATCTAATGCCTCCAAGGACGATTCCAACGCCAGCATCTCTTCTCGGCAATCAAAAGCAACCGAAGAAAAAGAGAACCACAAGTAGAAGCTAAGCTTGCATTACTCTGACATAACATCTCCATCCATGAAGGATGCAAGGAAATTCGGCATTGTCTTCGATCCTTCCTTGTGATCAGGCCTTTACCTATAAACAGAAATGATTCGTTATTCCTAAATTAGTGTTGTTATTGACTCCTCTACCAATACAGATCGCCTGTGATCTAACTTGGCCGTTGACAACATAGCATAATGCGTCTTTCACATCGACTCCAACTCCAATTGATATTAAAAAACATTAAAACTCTCAATCAAAATTTTGTACCGTTAGGTCAAAAGGACTCCACAATAACTCCATGCACCTACGCCGCAGACAATAAACGCAGATTTTTTATTCAGACAAGCAAATAAGCAATTAAATGGAGCCAAATCCATTTTCAAAATTCTCAATCGAAATTTGAAGACGCTCTGTTTTGGTATCTGCTAGGGTTTCCAGAGATGAAACGGTTTCAGAAGAAAGTGCAGGAGTTGGAGCAAGAGAAGCAGTTTCTGCAGGTTAGTAATCGGTTTGAATTTCTATTTTGCGATTTAGGGTTTGAATTTTGAATCCAATTTTGTGCTTTCTAGTTTCCGATCCAGATTTGAATTTACGGTGCGTATTTTTATTGTAGAAGGAGAATGAGGAGCTTAAGTCTCAGATGGCGAGTGTGCTGACGTCATCGGATGGTGGAGGGAAGAAGGTGAAGGAATATTATTTGATGAAGTTGACGGGATTGGAGGATCAGGTGAGGATATTTTGAATTTGAATCAAATGTTTGAAAATGTTAGGTGATGGATTTGGTTTTGTGTGTTGAGATTGGGAGTTGATGCAGGTGTCTGAGTTGAAGAGGAAGCTTGAAGCACAGTCACAAATGTCGTGTCAGAAGCCGAAGAAGGATGATGCTGTGAAGGTGATGCAGGATGAGATTGCAACTTTGAAGGCGCAGAAGGTGGTTTATTATTATTTAATTGTACAGTGTGGTGATTGGAAATGGTTGTAGAGTGTGTTTCTGAAATGTGAGTTTGGACTGTATAGGCCGAGTTGCAGAGGAAAATGAAGGAAGAATCTGTGCATTTCAGATTGGGAAAAGCATTACTGGAGAAGGAAGTTCTGCAGGTTTGAACTTAATAGTCTCAAATTATAAGCTATTTCTCCAAATCTAAGTAAGTTGATGGCACAGAAATAATTTGTAAAAGTGAATTCCATGTTTGAATTTTAAGTAAATGATTGTAATTGGTTAGATTTTAAACCCCTCCCGTTGTGATTATCTTAAATATGCTTCCTTGTGATACCTTTTCATGTGTGTCATTGTGATAAACTGCTTCAACCATATATTTGATTTACTGATGTGGTGCATTTTGCAACGTCACTAATGCTCTTGATCTAACTAAAACAAGGTCAGCTGTTGTCTGGATCTGTAGCATGCTATTTTTTTACCAGTTATTACTTTGTTTTGTTTCAAACATTAAGATATTTGCCTGCTATTTGCAGCTCAAGAAAGATTCCAGAATGAAGGACTATAAGCTGGATAAGTTAATGGCCTTCAGTTTTCGACTTAAAATGGTAAGTTACTTTTGGCCGATTAGGTTTGAATGAATTTTGAATGATTATTTTTGTAGGTTCAGATAGTATGTTATAATTGAATACTCATTTATTTCTCCAAGTATAATATTTCAGGTTTTACAAAGGAAAGTGGAAGAAGCTTTCATGGCCACAAAACGGCTTAATGATCTGTTTGAGTCTCGGAAGGCATCCCCCCAGGACAAGGGTTCTGGTGCAGGAGATGATAAGGGTCAAATGGATCATGATCAGGTAATGGTTGCTTGCAGTTGCACAAACAGTTAGCATGCATAAGTCCCGTGACAATTTATGTTCAATTGATATGCATGATAATCCGTAATTGCAGGCAAAGAAAGAGAAGAATGAGGTCAAAATGCAAATAAGAGGAATCTGCTCCAAGTATGAGCGTCAACTCCAAGAGTATGATGCTAAATGCTAATATAATCCTTTCTTGAGCTTGAATAGAGAATCTTTAGTTTCAGTTTCTTCCATTGAAGTTTCGTTTGAATACAAGGGATACCTGCAAATCTAGGTTTAGCTCCAAGACTTCCTTTGAAATTTATGAAAGTTTCATACATTTTGTCAGTTTCCGTGTAGTTTTTCTCTTTCCCAGTCCTATATAATGAAATTAAGAAGTTGACTGCCTTAGAGTAATTTGTTGATTCAAACCCTATCATGTTTATTGCTCATTCAAACAGATTACTGACTACCTTTATTTGATCGTGTTTTGCTAGAATATCAAAGTTACCTAATGGTGAACATGACTTAAAGAAGGATGCAGAGGTGGTGGATCAGATAGATATTGGGTGAGTTACTATGTCTATACTCATTTATCCAGTACCATTTTGATAATTGTGGCTTGTGCGTCTGTTACCGTGTGCATGATAACTGAGAAATTGTTTTCTGGGTTACTTTAGGTCGATACTGCACGACATAGACAATGACTGCCAGAAAAAGGATTTGGAAATACGAGATCTTTTACAAGAAGTAAGAAACAGTCACCGAGGAAAAGAATCGGAGATTCGAGACCTGAAAGAACAGGTTGCAAAACTCAGCAGCTTGGTAAGGCAGCTAGATATGCAAAAAGAACCCAAAAAAAAAGTACAGGTAAAGCTTCCGCTTTTGTGCAACTTATCACTTCAACTTGACATGCTTATATTCACACTGATTTTCATTATGCCTACTGAAAAATACTTTTCCTTTCGTTAGAATCCCAAGGACAAATTTAACAGTGTAAAATGCTATGGTAATATCTTACTGTCACATTAAGTTAGGTGTCACTTTACTCATTTCATATCCAATGGTAATCAAGTCATAAATAAATTAGTCTTTAGGCTTGTAAAACATTCTCATTATTGCTTCACATAAATAAGATAATATCATACACATGGATAATTGGTTGATTTTGGAAGTCCTAATAGATATGTTTGTTGACACATGAATTTTTGGTAATTAATGACAGAACTCAACCGTAAAGGGGGGCCCAACTGTTAAATACACAAATGTAAGTTCTCTTTACTAACCTTCACATTCTGTAAATATGTCAGACTGTATGATCCTTTGTTCATAATCTCAGGATTCAGGGTGCTCTAATAACTCTGATTCTTATGGAAGAAACAGTGGCTTATCAGATGTCACAAACTCTGGTGGACTATCTCAGTCTGAGGGGGATGCTGTAGTTGGCAAAAATAGTTCAAATGCTACATGCTGCTCTTGCAGCAGTAAATCAACCTGTAAGACAAACAAGTGCAAATGCAAAGCTACTGGTGGGAGTTGTGGGACATCGTGTGGCTGTGCACCATCTAAGTGTGCCAATAGAGAAACCGTATCCATAAAGCAGGACGCAACTCCAGAATCACAGGCAATTGATGTCAAAACTTATACCGAAATTGATAATGCTGAGCAAACTGGCTCTCTAGCTTCTCAAGGTGCCGTGCTGCTTGAAAGTGCGTTAAATGCTGATTTGGAGTTGGATCACAATACTCTATCGAGGATTCCTTTGTCAGCTGTTGGAAACATCCAAGTAAGCTTCATTGACGCCAATGAATCTGAAACCAGCTTTTCATTTTTACTCACAGACTTTATGACCAATGCAGAACAACACATATGCAGCAGCTAAACCAGCTTTTGTGAAGAAGAATCGAAAATCCCAAGAGTCTGAGATCGCTGAAACAGAAGAGGCAGGCATCCCCAAAAGAGCACTGAGAGCTAGGCAGCCCCAGAATTATAATGAGTCATAGTCCATCCATCAGCCATAGCTCTCAGGCGCTGCTTTATACTGTTATGTGTGAACTGCGTGGATAGTTGTTGTTTCTGGTGTTCTCAATCCATTTTATATCTATTGGAATCATTATTCATTTTACATGGATCAACACGAAGCTGCATTTTATATCAAAAGTTAAGCAGTTAGAATAAATGATTAATTCAATTTGAAATATTAACCATCAGATTACAACAATTTGCAGATCAGCATCAAATAATACATTTCTAGTATATAAAATGGCAGCCAAGTTATTTCAATTGCCAATCTGATAACAAATTACTGCATGTGAAAAACCTCGCTATTTGCTAGGGAATTTATAATCCAAGCTTAGAAACCCAATTTTGAAGTTGACTAGCAACACATTCAAAACCTGTAGACCCATAGGAACTGAAATTCTTTAATGAATTTTCTACACCAAGGTATTCGTAGACATCCTCGTCGAACACCTGGTTTATTGCTCGTAACTCGTCAAGGCTAAGATCCTTAAGCTGACAGTTTTTTGCGACACAGTAAGCAACAGATCTCCCGACAATATCATGAGATGTCCTGAATGGTATACCCTGCAAGAAAAATTAGTTTTCAGACTAAATTACCAAACAGTAGAAATGCAAGGGAGAACAGTAGTTAGCAGCTATGTCATCTCGTGTTTTTACATTGTCGAAGTCTACCTTTTTTACAAGATAATCTGCCACCGTCGTGGCATCAAGATGACCAGCAGGCAATGCTTTTTGTATTCTCTCGGAATTGAATGTATATATTTCTGTGCAAATTCTGACGATACTTCAAGCATTCCAATTATTGTCTTCACACTATCAAATACAGGCTCCTTGTCTTCCTAAAAACAACAAGAGATAACACTTTCATTGCGAGCAATTTCACTTCGCAGAAGCTTTAGCAATTTTCAGTCGTTGTCAACAATGCAGAGGTGAAATCATTTTGTAAAGAAATGTTTAATTAGTGGACCTGTAAATCACGATTATACGCATGAGGGAGACCTTTGCATAGTACAAGTAAAGTAACCAAGTCACCCACAACCCTGGCAGACTTTCCCCGAACAAGCTCCATAGTATCTGGGTTTTTCTTTTGGGCATTATGCTACTTCCAGTAGAGACTGAGTCATTGGGAGTTATAAATCCAAATTCCTCAGATGCCCATAACACCCATTCTTCACCAAGCCGAGATAGGTGAATTGCGGTGATTGAATTAGCAGATAGAAATTCCAAGACAAAGTCTCTGTCCGAGACTGCATCAATGCTAGCATAAAACAATGAAAGATCAACAACTTGAAACAGTAGTACATGGAAAAAAGCACATGCGTTTTTTGAAAAAACCCACTGTGAACAAATAAATGAAGCTGGTGAATACTATGTCATTATGAAAGGAGCGTACCTGTTTCTCATAGGAGCGGTAAATCCCAAAGCTTCAGATGTCATAAATCTATCAATTGGGAGGCCAGTGCCAGCTAAGGCACAAGCACCAAGAGGACAAAAGTTCAAATTGGCTCTACAATTGAGAAGCTGAATTGCATCACGATCAAGCTGAATGTTGGAAAATATAGAAATAAATAGTTACAAAATTAAATAAAGCAATTGTTAGTTGCTTTTTTGTACACAAGTAGCGGCGCAGATAAACCATTCAAATAAAGTGATTCAAATGAAACCTGCTCAACATATGCCGAGAGAAGATGCGGCAGCAGCACCGGCTGCGCCCTTTGCAAGTGGGTATACCCGGGAATAATCAGTTGATCATATCTCAATGCAAGATTCACCAACGAAACCTTAACCAAAAACAAAAACCATTAAACAAATCCCTCCAACCATCATACTCCGAATCACATTCCAAAACTCTCAAGCCACAAACCTGAATCGAGTTAATAATAGTATCAATCGCATCTCGACACCACAACCAAAAATCCGTCGCCACTTGATCATTCCTTCTGCGTGCAGTATGCAACTTCTTCGCTGGCTCCCCAATTAAATCAGTTAGCGCAGCCTCAATATTCATATGCACATCCTCCCTATCAGCCCGCCACACAAACTCCCCTGCTACAATCCTTCCCTCTATCTCGTACAACCCCTTCAGGATACTTGTCTCTATCACTCTCACTCATCAATCCCTACAACGACAAATACATTATAATTTAGGGTTTAATTAGAGAATCGATACTTTACATTGCATTGAAAAAATGCAACTTGAAGAATCCAACGGATATAAAAACCATAAAAATCATAAAAATCAAAACTTTAAGAAACTGAAACTAGTTGTGAACCTGGGAAGCGAGCATTGTGGCATGAGCACGACTCCCCATAATATCCTGCTTAAACAGTGCTTTATCAAACCTTCTACACAGATTCAGTAAACTTCTCAACAGCATCAGTCACACTCTCTTCAAACCTTCCACCCCAAAGCTTCGTTTCCTCGGCTTTGACTCATCAGCTTCCATTTTAACACAGTGAATTCGTACGCCACGAAATTGACAATTTTTGTTGGAATTTGGGAGTAAAAATGAGATCGGAAAGGGATCCTAACCGAGTCTGCTACTACCTATTGCTTCACCAAGAAACCTAAGATAGCTGAATCCAGGCCAGAAAATAACACCTTCAAGGAGCTGGAGTTCGTGTAAGAAAAGACAGATGAGGGTTTTGGAAGAAGCTGTGCAATTGATTGATTCATCAAAAGGCACTCAACGTGCTTACAAAGCAAAGTTGAACCCAAAATAAGGTTTAAACCAAATCAAAATTAAACTAATACTTGTAATTGAACCAAAAAACCCTTCCTGTGACAGAAAATGAGGGTTTATGGTCAGTCAGTAAGTGGGGTTTTGGAGATTGGAAAAATGGGGTGGTGTTTGACCGAGTTGCGGCGGAGAATGTGACTGAGTCCATCGAAGCGAATCGGAGAAGTGATGATAATGCTGACGTAAGCAATCAGTGAAGCTCTGAGTTGGTGTTCAGCAGGGTTTGGAGTATTGGGCTGGTTTTCTGCCTGATGTGTTTTCAGCCCTTAAGGCCATCATAAATTGAACTATTATCAATTCAGATTTTGGTTCTAGAAGGATATTCAAGTTTTGTAAGACAAGAAGACATTATCTAAATCGTTGATTTTAATTGATTCAATATTGAGATTAAATTAATTTTTAATTAAACTAGGTGGTTGGATTTGCAAAATACACGGGCGGTTGAGATTGACAGTTATGAATATGAACCGTTGGATTGATAGTAATCAAGGGTTGGGATGATGTCTCTTTGCCTTACAAAATTTTAGTTGTCTCTCTAGAACCACTTCCTATCAATTCATTTATACTATTTTTTTGGCAAAAAACACAAGTAGAAATAAAATCATAGTCAGATCCTGATTTCTTGCAGCACAGATACAGCGAGTATCAAAATAACACTAATTTAATATTTTTAAAATTTTAGATAATTTTGTCTGAACCTTCTGCAAATGACGTAATTTAAATTTGAAACATACGTCGTATTACTTTTGCTGAAGTTGATCTGACTCTTTTTTTAAAATTACCCTTCAATTTCTAACTAAAGATTTCAATTTAACTTAATATTAGTTCATTTAATTTACATGGCATTATTTGTCAATATTTCATTACTTGTAAAAGCAACACACGCAACAAAATGTACAAGTGTCCCAATGCAGTCCACATCCATATTCCCATGTCACAAATTCAAAACATCGTCCAAGTACAACAATATCCAACCTGGACTTGTTTATGAATATTCCATTCTTCTACCCTCAGCTCCACCGTAATCCAGCATATCCAACTAATCATAATTCAACACGTGGTCAAAAAACACATTTTTATCGTAAGTCGTGCACCGTATCTATTCCGTATACGGTTCCACTCCCATCGACTCCATTTAACGAAACATTGAAGAATCGCTAAGTGTCGATTACGTCTTCAAATTCGTCCCCATCTCTCTCCATCGCTCGATTGACGAATCCAAGATTCCCAAATTGGATTCCATCGGCACTTTTTGTACTCATCTGCAAAACTTAGGTATGTAAAAATCCAATCTTTAGTAGCTTAAAGTCGATTGAGCTGCGGAAGTTCGAAGCTTGGGGTTTAAAAAGCGTTCTTATGAGTTGGGTTTTTGTTAATTGCCGATTTCTTGAACTGGGTATTCAGTTGATTTTGGTCAAAGGGCGTGAAACCTTGTGTTTGTGCTTTTTTGATTAAGTTTGGAAAGATGGATTTGCATAATTGAATGTGTTCCCTTTTGTCTCTTGGATGGTTGTAGGAATTTTGTGCTGTTTGAGGTCAAGCAATTTTGATTTTCTTTCATGAATGTTGACATTTGTTTGGCGGTTAGTTCTTGTATTTTTGTATTTGTTCTCAATGTATGATTCGTTTGATAACTCTTGCAGGTACAAATCCCGATTGTATTGCTGGACTATCAAACATAGGCTTCGGGATACTGCGTAAAATTCTTTACGTGGAACTTTACATTGGTTTGGAAATACACATGGTTGTGACGGCCAATCATTTATCTTGGTTTTCGTGGAGGGGGAAATGGCAATGGTCAAAAGTTTATATTAGTTCATCTTCAAATACTATTCGAGAACCAGGTTCAAATATTAATGGAAGGAACATTGCCTCGACCAATAGAAGAGTTGAGAGGAAATGGAGAGGTCATGAGGACCTTAAGTTTGACATGGAAAATGATGTTGTGCTCGTGTCTCATGATGGTGGATGCGTTTCTGGATCTGACTCCGACGATTTTGACTGGTCTGTAGGTTGGTTAGAGCCTCATGGACCTGAGTTCCTGAGTGACGACAGTGATGAGTCTAATAATAGCTTTGCTGTGCTTGTTCCTTGCTATGGACGCGAAGTACACAATCCAGCAGACATTCCTCAGATTAAGTTTTTTGATCCAGCTGGAAACTTCTCAGACTCTTTGCCTGCTGGTAAGTGTATGCCTCATCTCTTCACTACTAATTTCATAAGCAATAAATGGTGAAAGTATTAAATCCAAGACTTGTAAAGTGACATTTTTTTGTATTGCAGATAGCAAGAAGTACATGGAACAGTGGCTGTCATCTCTTCATACCAATTAACTGCGGATCCTTGTCCGTTTACCTTATTGCCGCTCAATCACGTGGACTCTGCAACAAATATAAAGAACAAGAACTTTTATCATAAGACAGTGGATTTGTGGTACATTTGTCTATCTAGTTTGGATGGCTTGATCTCATGCTGACAGTATATTCCTCACCAGCTCAAGTACACAGGCCAAACATAGTAAGATCGTCGCCCTTGTCTCACATTGAGGAACATATCTTCACATTGTACAATAATGCAAATAACTTCTTCTACTCGGACTGAGCCTAATTACTTGCTGCTGAATGACTAATTTCATTCCTTGTGCTCATAATTTATTCATTTGTATATAAATATACATTCTTTTGATCCCCTTGAATAATAAATCCATTTTTGGATCTAGAAATGAATCACCAGCAGTTACCTGTTTCAGAATTTCTAATGAAAAACAACAAATGACAAAATGTAATTGTTGTATTTAGAGCTTTTTTTAAGATACACAACTATTTATTGTAAGTATCAAACGAAAACGATATTGTTTTAACGTTTACATCAAATAGCCATGCAGTATCGAATCATCTTTAACTAATCTTTTACCAATAAAAACATTGAATTGAGATAAAATTTAATGCTTACAATACTTGCATAAATTTGTGCTCCATCCATCCATGAGTCCATATTATCTCATCCCCATATCTTTAATTTCCAAATGCCACACAAAATTGTTAATTGCACAAAAAAAATCAAAACCCTAATTTCAAATCTCCTAAATCCCCAAATCTCAGTTCTCTCTGTATCACAAAATCAGATATGCACGGACGACCGCGCAAAGCCCTCAAGCCGGAAGCCGAAGCCGCTTCAGCAATCAAAGCCGAGAAGCTTCGCAATCTGCAGTCCGTTTTTCTCCAAAACCACATCAACAAAATGTAAAAAGAACTTGCTTTACTTCAAATTCTGTATTTCGATCCATTTGATTTTAACCGATCAGATTTGATGATTAAATTAACTCACTTATCTGATTGAATTGGATGTTTCGAATTGGAGCAGTTATACTAAGGAAGCCCTAGATGTAAGTGCGAAGCTGCTTGAATCCAATCCGGAAGTGTACACTGGGTGGAATTATAGGAAACTTGCTGTTGAGCATCAGCTTAGCCAGCTTGAATCTGAATCTGATCCGGAGGATGTGAAGAAAATTCTGGATGAAGAACTCCGTGTTGTAAGTTGTAAAATTTCTAACTTTGTGTGTGTTTTATTGTTTTGGCTATTTGAGAAATTGTGATTCAGACTTTAATGAATGGTGCGGGGTAGATAACTTAGACTGCGGGGCTTGTTTGATGTTGTTTAATGGAATGAGCGAAATTTGAATGTGTTTATTTGGAGGATTAGAGAATGAGTGTTTTGTTTATGTTGAGTTTGAATATTGAAGCTTTGAAATGCGTAGGTGGAGATAGCATTGAGAACAAATTTCAAATCTTATGGGGCTTGGCATCACCGTAAGTGGGTTTTAAGCAAGGGGCAGTCGTCATTGGATCATGAGCTGAAGCTTCTTGATAAATTTCAAAAAGCTGACTCAAGAAATTTTCATGCCTGGAATTATCGCAGGTGTGACCTTCGATTTTGTGCTCTTTTAGGTTCTTGGTTTCTTTGGGGATTTCATCGGTCTTGGAATGCTTTTCAGATTTGTCGCAGATTTAATGAAGATTTCAGAAGAGAAAGAATTACAGTACACGACAAATATGATAGAGACAAATTTTAGCAATTACTCTGCATGGCATAACAGAAGGTAAAATGTGTATGTGTTTATTGCAATTTTCCTGTGCTTTTTAAGATGTCACAAAATTATAGGGGAAGTGTTTAGTAAGATAATCTTGATGACTGATTTCGTATAATCATAATCTTACCAAATCAATGACACATAATTTTTTATTCAATTATTGATGTGTCTGCTTATTGACATATTACTTTATTTATGATATGCCAATAGTTGTCTGAGAGTTTTTGTTTCAGTGCAATTTTGTCTCGCTTATTGGAAAAAAAGGTCAATGGATTCGAGTTGCCAGAAACTGTGTTGACAGCTGAATTTGAGCTTGTCCATCAGGCTATATTTACAGACCCTGATGATCAAAGTGGTTGGTTTTATCATCTCTGGCTCCTTCAGCAAATAGTCAAATCAGAGTCACCTTTTCTAGTTTCTTCCTGGCCTTGTCATGCATCTGACCTGACAGTTGCTTCAGACCCGAGCCTAAGCTTGTCGATTTCTTCAA